>JALPQI010022124.1:0-22567 GCA_025490895.1 Thaumatotibia leucotreta
TTTACATCGAGTTCGCTACTCAACTATAAAGAACTCATTATACAACGCTGTAGGCAACTGTAATAAATTTGTAGCAACTGTAATAAATGTTGCCGTGTGGTGACGGCAGTAAGAATACATTTGTCACCACCCCAACTCCTCCTGCGGGTGTCGTAAGAGTCGACCAAGGGATTAAAGTGTCACTGATCATTCTACAAGATTGATGATGGGCAGCAGCGTCATCATAGTGGACACATTACTGCGATCGCCAATCCGCTTGCCCAGCGTGGCGATTATGGGCATTTACCTCCTAATGAGTCTATACGTATAGTTAATAGGAGAGGCCTACGTCCAGCAGTGGACTAACATAGGCTGATGATGTGTAATAAATGGCGTGACAGCAAAAAAGACATCAACGAGCGGCCACCTCAGGAGCTGCACTTCATTTTAGCATATTTATTTCAATATTTACATTTGTTTAATTTTTTTGACTCGTAGAAAAAGTATCGTACACAATAAGCAAGGTCTCTATTACAGGGCTCGGATACCGGTTTTTACTCCATACAAAAGAACGGTTTGAATTTCGTTCTTTTTTGTTCTTCGGTATATCAATTCTTTGTTAATGGATTCATTTAAAAAAACGACGTTGGTAATTTCATAACATTTTGAGTACTACATAAAGAATATATGAACGTTTCCTCTTTCTATCCGTTTATATAATTATGTAAAACATTTTAAATATTGGGCTAAGTATATCGAGGTTCTCGAAAAAAACCGGTTTCCACCCTTGCTCTATTATAACGCGATTGTGTAAAATATTTATGTAGAATTACGTCAAAATGTTATAATAAATATTGTGAGCTTTTTTTTACTTTAAATAGTATTAGTATATATAGTATTAGTAATTTTGGATCATACTGTTAAAATTATGTTGAAATTACGAATTTGTAATTTCAACATAATTTTAACAGTATGATCCAAAATTACATATATTGTAGGTAGATGTCATAATATATACCTATACCAAAAATGCCAAGTTTACCAACATCGGAGGTCGGATTTGAACCCACGTCCTTGGGCCTATTTCTCAAAAACTTGTAATACAAGCGGAAGTCCTTATCTATCATCATCATCATCAACATCAGCCTATGATAGTCCACTGCAGGACGTATTAGGAGGTAAATACCCATAATCGCCACGCTGGGCAAGCGGATTGGCGATCGCAGTAATGTGTCCACTTTAAGGGTATGTATGTTTCTAATTGATGAATTCTTTTTTTATTCATTGATGGATAAATTATTATTATTATTATTATGAGCCTGTATTGTCCCACTGCTGAGCAAAGGCCTCCCCCCATTTATTCCACTTTTCACGGTTTTGTGCAGTGTCTGACCATCCCTTCAGAAACGAGTCAAGCTCATCTCGCCATCGCCGACGGGGTCGCCGTCGGGGTCCGGCTCTCCGTCTCGAGATGTTGGGCTGCCACTCTGTGGTAATCTTGGCCCACAGGTCACTTGGCATGCGGGAGACGTGTCCAGCCCAGTCCCACTTTAACGTCGCCGCCTTCCGAGATACATCAGCAATTTTAGTTCTGGAGCGCAGTTGAGTGTTGTGTTTCGGATACGATCTGTTAACTTTACGCCTAATATACTGCGCTCCACTGCTCGCTGACAAACCCCGAGTTTGGTCTTTTGAGAAGCTGTCAATGACCAAGTCTGTGCACCGTAGGTGAGTACTGGAAGTATGCACATGTCCATAAGTCTCCGCTTTAGTGATAGCGGGAGGTCACCCTTCATCAGATGTTTCATGGACCAATAGCTCCTCCAGGCGTTGTCAGTCCGTCTTTCGACTTCCTTCTCCTGCCGCGCCTGATATAAATAATAATAAAAAAAATTACGTGGGGCCAACTGGTTTAGGCATTAGCCATGAAAGCTGACATCACCCATAATCGCCACGCCGGACAAGCTGTTTGGCGATCGCAGTAGTCTATCAAGACGACGCTTCAATCCCTTAGTAGATATAACACCTTCGGGAAAAGTTGGAGTGGTGACAAATATATTCTTACTATCGTCACCAGGTCACCACGCGCCCGACTGTACATCCATCATCATCCATCATCAGCCTATGAAAATCCACTGCTGGACGTAGGCCTCTCCTATTAACTATGCGTATTAGGAGGAAAATACCCATAATTGCCACGCTGGGCAGGCGGATTGGCGATCGCAGTAATCTGTCCACTATGATGACGCTGCAGCCCATCATCAATCTTTTATCAAATAATGGTCAGTGACACTTCAATCCCTTAGTCGACTCTTACGACACCCGAAGGAGGAGTTGGGGTGGCGACAAATATATTCTTATTGCCGTCACCACACGGCCAGCCCGACTGTACACGGTCAGTAAATCAGCGTGAATGTGAAATCGCACCGAACTGTATTTCCCGGAGGTCCTTTAATTGTGATTTGCGAGGCGTTGCTTTCAAATTATTCGGCGTTTATTGTTGATCTCTATAGACGTTTATATATGTAATAACCAGAGATCGGATAAATGTGCGTCATTGTTCGCAATAATATGGATGTAACTCCAAATTGGATTAATTGAATAATTAAAAGAATAATTTCTTGAAATTTGATTTCGAAGCTTTGAGGTGACTATTTTCTGAGATTTTCATAGTTACCTGTGTCAAATAGGTAACTTTCTGATAATGATTAAATGACTAATTTTTCAATCAACTTTGGAGTCATGTCCATGTTATTGCGTACAATAATGCACATTTGTCCGATCTCTGCTAATAATACAGGGTAAATTGAACAATGATTCAATTTTTAGTTGTTTATAGAGTTCGGAAAACGTATTATACAGCGGCCTTGACATTGGTCTAAGGCGACCGGCTTAGCGGAAAACCATACATGCGAGAGGGAGTACCCATGTCGGCATCCCGCTCCAACTCATGGATTCACTCGCCGCTGGTCGCCTTAAGGTACATTCAGACCAAAAGAGCATTCGCTGTTCTATCCCCCGCTCTACGAAATCAACCAATCACGTTTTGTGTAACGATCGAATTTCGTAGAGTAGGGGAATAGAACAGCGAATGCTCTTTTGGTCTGCACGCACCTTTAGACCAATGTCGTGGCCGGCCTTTAGTGTTCACGAGTTATGTTTCATCCTGTATATATCAACTGACTTGCTTTGTACAGGATGATCTCAACTGTGGAAAACGTGTTAAAATGGTCTTTCAGAACAACGTTTCCCATGGAACAAATATGAATCCACTGCCAAAAAAAATTAACTGATTTCATACCGAAGCGGAGGTGTTCATATTTTTCAGTCTCGTTTCATAATTATCTAAACACATTTAGAGATAATTAGCATAGAGAAATGTATACATATCAATGAATTCGACTCTTATTGGGTATTTTTTGTAGTTAGTAATACTAAAACACACAATTAGGATACTTTAAAATTTTCTCACACATTATTTTGTTTATATTATTGTGTACAATCAAGGGCTTAACTACCTACATGAACACAATCTAAAGTAGAAGTTGTTCATATATTTATGCTTTTGACGTCAATCATAAAGATTATAGTGGGCGGGATTATTGACGCTTCCAGCGTGCATAATAATTATCGTAATTATAATAATCATCATCATCATTATATCAGCCGAAAGACGTCCACTGCTGAACATAGCCCTCCCCCAAATATTGCCACAATGACCGGTCCTGTGCCACCCGCATCCAGCGGACTCCTGCGACCTTCACCAGGTCATCAGTCCACCTTGTGAGGGGCCTTCCCACGCTGCGCCTTTCGGTACGTGGCCGCCACTCGAGAACCTTCCCGCCCCAACGGCCATCGGTAAATTGATAATTACGCTAAGAAATTAAATTCCATGACAATAATTTTATTAATTTACGCTTCAAAATTTTATAAAGTAGCACTTGAATGCTTAAACAATTTTCTATTAAATCAGTCTTGCGAAAATAATATTATAACCACTACAATTTTTCCACGAAACTGTTATTCCATTAATTTGAAATAGGAAATTCTCTAAATTGTAGAGTGATCGAATGCCTGATATTGGTTTTCGCCAAATTTTCTAGGAATTCGATCACTTTTATTTAAATTTGTTTTCGATGACGAATGCGGAAAATTTGGTAAAAAATATCCTGTTTTGTTACTTCTTTTGGTGCAATTTTATGGCGTTGTACGGAATATAATGTACCTACGTATTTTGTTAAAATAAAATTTAAAAAGATATTGATGTTTTGCGGTAGATATTTCTATCCTAAAAGATGTTTTATATCTAACCTATGTCTATATATAATGAGTGTTCAACACAATTTTGGTTGTGAAACAAAGACAGTTGCGTTGCTCTGTAAAGAGAAGTTTTATTAATTATTTAAATCTAAGAACTTAACTTTAGCACTGACATATTATATTAATACAATACCTGTAAAGAGAAACAACATTAAAGCTATTTGTTTCACTTAAATATTAATTACATGTATCTCTCGAAATCCAATAATTAGCATTACAATGCAGTTCGAACAAAGGCCAGTCACCTCTCAACTGTCAGCTGTCATCTGTCATTGGCTGTCATAGATGCGTTCCAAACCACATCAGAGATTAAAATTAATGTGCATCAAAATTAATGAAGTACTAATAATAATAATAATACTTCATTTACATCTCCCCCCCTCAGAAGTGCAGTAACCACAAAACAAAACAAATGAATATATAGTAATATTCTGTTATTGTTGAAATGGGATGAGTTTCGTTACGTGGAAGAAGTTAGATTCCGATTTTCTATGACCAGTATTTATTTTATAGATAGAGTTTGATATTTTATCTAACACTTCAAACGGGCCGATTTTTAATTCATCCATTTTTTTCCTGTTTAAGCGGTTACCGTTTTCCACGTATACGAAATCTCCTACCTTTATTTGAATCTGAACCCTATTTTTATCGTATTGTTTTTTGTTGTTATTATGGGATTTTATTGTGTTTTTTAGTGCAGTTTTTCTATCTTCTACCCAATCCCTATATGTCGCCTCTTGTTTTAATTCGGTTGGCAAAGTGTCAATAGGTTTTCCTTCTAACAAATATTTCGGTGAATATCCTGTGACCGTGTGTTCGGTTTCATTGTATCTTTGGACACATTCATGGGCAATTGTAGTCCAGGCTGATTTACCCTTTATTTCATTTATCCTGCATCTTATTTTGTTAGTTAAAGTTTGGTTCAATCTCTCATTTAAGCCGTTTGAGAATGGGGAATTAACTGCTGTAAAAATAAGCATTATCCTTTCTTTTTCTAAAAAGTTTTTAAATTCCTTAGAATTGATACCTGGATACTGGTCAGACAAGATTTTACCAATTCTGTTTTGTTTATTTACATTTTTAACAAGTTTAATAAAGTCTCCTGAACTCTGTGTTTTAGAAGTTGAAATGTATGCATACCTTGTGAAATGGTCAACTAACAGATGTAAGTATGTTTTTGTTGAGCGAGATCCACCAAATCCCCCTATGGTATCCAAAGACATAATTTCAAATGGCTCTGTAGCTGGACCTAAGTGTGACATGAGGCCAAATTTGTTTTTTACTCGCGATTTGTTTTTTATGCATATGGCGCATTTCTCACACATATTTCTAATGTTTTTAGTCAAATTGTTTGCTGTATAAAACGGTTTAATTTTTTTTTCCATTTGTTGCGGTCCCAAGTGACAATAAAAATCATGAACCATTTTTATAAATTTTTTACTAAATTCTTCTGTAATTATGATTTTTTCTCTTCCCCCAACTTTTTTAAAATATAGTGTATTTTTAAATTTCAATTTGTCCCTGTTTTTCTCTACAAACTCATTCTCACTTTGATCATTTATTATGTCTGTTAAACTGATGAGGTTCACACATTTTAAAGTGTCATCTTGATTATCTCTTGGTTCCAATACCGGATTCCTACTTAAACAGTCGGCCTCTAAGTTGTATTTTCCTGGAGAATATATAACATCAAAATCAAATTGTGATAAATAGTACGCTAGATCTCCTAATTCCTCGTCTGTCCTCGCTTTTAAATTCATTTTTTCTAGAGGTTTATGATCAGAGTAAACTTTGAATTTTTTCCCTAGAAGCCAATGCTGCCAGTATTTTATGGCTTCTTTAATAGCCAAACATTCAAGGTATATGGCCTTTTTCTTTTTTTGGGCCTCATTGAGTTTTCTCGAAAAGAACGCACATGGCTTTTCTTCACCAGTTTTTTGTGGTTGTTTCAAAATCGCGCCTATGCCTAATATACTAGCGTCAGTATATATATGTATTGGTAAATTCGGGTCGAATATTGCTAAAATAGGTTGTTGACATAAAAGGTTTTTAATGGTCTCGAATGACTCTTGACACTGTTCTGACCAGTTAAATGTTTGCCCTTTCCTTAACAGGTTATGTAAAGGGTCTAGTGTTATGGAAATGTTTGGTATATATTTCCCATAAAAATTTATTTTCCCTAAAAATTGGCGAACATTCTTTTGTGTCTTTGGAACAGGAAAATCTCTAATGGCTATTAAGTTGTCCTTTAATGGAGTTATTGTATTGTTTTTTATAATATGGCCTAAATATTTCACAGAATCCTGAGCAAAACTACATTTCGAAAATTTGAGTCTAAAGCCCTCCTTTAAAATTGCTTCTAATAGTAATGATAGGTGTTGCATATGTTCCTGAAATGTTTCAGAGAATACCAATATATCATCTATATAGTTTACAGTGAAATTTGATAATCCATGTTTTCTTATGATACTACTTAGTATTCTCTGGAAAATGGCAGGCGATGTTTTTAGACCATATGGTAGGCAGTTCCATTGAAAATGCCCCTCTTGTGTAACAAAGGCTACTTTTTTCCTGTCTTCTATTTTTAAAGGGATAGACCAAAATGCTGAATTTATATCAAGTGTGGAGAAAAACTTACAGTTTCTCGTCTTCACCATTAAGTCTTCTATAAGTGGGAAAGGTTGTGATTGAGGCACTACAATTTTATTTAGATCCCGAAAATCTATGCAAAGCCTCGACTTTCTCCCTTCTTCCTTTTTATAGGCCAGTGTTACCGGTGCAGCAAAAGGACTATAGGATTCTTCGATTAAGTTTTTCTTTAACAGCATTGTTATTTGGTGTTCTATCTCTTTCCTATCCTCAATAGTGCAACGATATGGCCTCTTGCAGCAGTACCTATCTACAAGTAAATCAATATGTGCTTCGTAGTCCTTCACTGTACCTATATCATATTTATCTTTTGCAAAGAGTGAATTATATTTGCAAATCAGATGATCTATATGGGACTGCTGCTGTATTGTCAAGTGATTTACTGTAGCATTAAAGTTTTGGATATCTATATTTTCATTGAAATTTATTTTGTATTGAGTATTTCTCCCTTTTTCATTATTTTCTTTTATATTTTTTTCACCTGTGAAGCCAGGAATTATGTGTGCATTCTCAAGAGCCGTTTTTGTATCATTATGTTCCGTTAAGATGGGAAAATTTTGAGTAATAATTCGGTTTTTATTTTGTATTAATTTAAATTTATCTATGCAATCTAATCCTATTAGGAAATCATAGTCAAAATTTTCCTCATCAATAACAAAAACGCTAACCACTTCTTCTATTTCAAATATTTTTACTTTTAATGTGACCATTCCCTTAGCATTTTTAACGCCATTAATCGTTTTCAATCCTGAATTCTCATTGTTATGATCGTTTTTCTTTTTTAAAGATAATATTTTTGAGTTAATTAAAGACACATTAGATCCTGAATCATAGATTCCTAGAACATCTAAGGTGTCATTTAGAGTTACAGTTATTTTGATCAATGGCGGGATATCTAGTTTTTTGGGTCCACTTCATTTAACTCAGTCTCAAGTTCAAAATTATTAACACTTTTTATTTGGTCTCGTTTTGGTCTCTCTGAGTTTTTATTTTTGAACCAGCACAGAGATTCAGGATGATAACGTTTATATTTACCTTCCTTTTCACAAATTTTACATGGCTGATACTCTTTAACATTTTTGTCTTTTAATTTAGTTTCCGATACCACCCCTTTTTTTTCCCAATTTTTCTTCTCAACTAAATATTCTAAGCTTCTTATATTACAAAACAAATCTTCGGTTTGCTTTAAAGTGTCCCTATCTATCTTGTCTGCAATGAAATTTGGTAACCCTGTAGCAATTAGGTCTATTATGGTAGGTTTATCCATATTTTTATTTATCTCTAAAAGCAATCTTTCTTTTTTTAACGCATACTCTAACAAGGAGCCCTGTCTATATTTAAATAAGATTGCATACCTGATCGGCGACCAACCTTTGTCTGCATATGTTTCACAAAATGTTTTTTTCCACAGTGACCACTCTGAATTGATTGTATGTTTAATAAGCATAGCACTATACCAGTCTAAGCAAGTTTCATCCAAAAATAACCTAAAAAGTTCAATCTGTTGTGTATTTTCTTCAACTCCCAATCGGGTACATTCCGCTTCAAATGTCATAATCCACTGTGATGCACTAGAAGTTTTTCTTGTAAACTTTTCCATAACAAACTGCTCTCTTAAATTCCTTATTTTCTGAGTTTTCAATTTACTGCCTTTCAAATCAGCCAAATTTTCTAATATTTTTGACAAAGCTTCTTCAGAAACTCCTGTGGTTGAAGCCTGCTCTTTAGTCACCGGTGTAGATTCCTCCAGCAAAAATCCCTTAAACTTCATATTTCCATCAGCATCCATGTAGGTAGTCAGCAACTCAGTTGTCATTGATATCCAAACCTTCCTTCTGTCATGTCTCCGTTGTAACGTATTTTTGACTGCAAGATAGGCTTGTGTGTTCAATATCATGTCATGCAACTTCACAGGTTGGTATTGTTCCGGAATTAAGTACACATTTTTATCTTCGTCCGTAATTGAGGTTATGCAAATTATGCTAGTCTTTTGGTCTTCTGCACTTGCTTTCACAACAAACTCGAACCTTAATTTGGTCATATTAATCACCAGTAATAGCCGGAAATGTTGTTTTATAATGAGTGTTCAACACAATTTTGGTTGTGAAACAAAGACAGTTGCGTTGCTCTGTAAAGAGAAGTTTTATTAATTATTTAAATCTAAGAACTTAACTTTAGCACTGACATATTATATTAATACAATACCTGTAAAGAGAAACAACATTAAAGCTATTTGTTTCACTTAAATATTAATTACATGTATCTCTCGAAATCCAATAATTAGCATTACAATGCAGTTTCGAACAAAGGCCAGTCACCTCTCAACTGTCAGCTGTCATCTGTCATTGGCTGTCATAGATGCGTTCCAAACCACATCAGAGATTAAAATTAATGTGCATCAAAATTAATGAAGTACTAATAATAATAATAATACTTCATTTACATATATAAAAAAACATTGTCTTACTATTTATTTTGTTTGTAAATAGATAAAGTAATAACACCTCAACAAATAATATTTTTATTTTCTTCAGCTTTAAAAATAGTATTTTACTTTTTTCAGCGCAAGACAGAAATTGTAATTAAAAGAACTTTAAACAAAAGTCCTCTAAATTAATTACAAAGGATAACAAATACTTTCCCTAAAGAAAATCCGGACAAAGACTTCAAACGGAAATCCGGAAAATAATAATGGATAGAGTAAAGTGATACCTCTTAAAGGACCCTTGATCCCGTGGCGTTGCCACTGCTGACTTAGCGCGGGTGTTCCAGCTAACCAGTTTCAGTATATTCCAAAGGGTCTTCGGAAATTGGAAATTCCCTGCAACTATATATGACTTGCCGTGTGGTGACGGCAGTAAGAATACATTTGTCACCACCCCAACTCCTCCTGCGGGTGTCGTAAGAGTCGACTACGGGATTGAAGTGTCACTGACCATTATATGATAAAGCATTGATGATGGGCAGCAGCGTCATCAATGTCGTCATAGTGGACACCATACTGCGATCGCCAATCCGCTTGCCCAGCGTGGCGATTATGGGCATTTACCTCCTAATGCGTCTATACGCATAGTTAATAGGAGAGGCCTACGTCCAGCAGTGGACTAGCATAGGCTGATGATGATGATATATAACATGGATGTCTAACGCCAACTCAAAAATACCCCCAAAAACAATTGTTCAATTGTACCAAGACGGGCAGGTCATAGCGCTTTTCTTAACACCGCGCATATTTCGGCGCAACATCTTTGACAAACGTTTATAGAATATAGCCAATCAAAACTTTGATGGACCAATAACAACTATTTTTAAATGGCGGTTTAAGTTTTTATAGGTTGATATTGAAATTCATTACCGTGGTGTATTGAAGAGGGGACACTTTGTCAACTAAAATTCAGGACCGTTTTTGAAAGGCAATTTAGTATGGCGTGCAGCTTCCATGTTTTATTTGTTTGTAGGAAATTCCAATTGACATTTCTCTGTCAATCACATCACATCATAATGAGGCCTCTCCTACTAACTATGCGTATAGACGCATTAGGAGGTAACCATATATCACCACGCCTGGGCAAGCGGATTGGCGATCGGAGTAATATATCCCCTATGATGACGTTGCTGCCTGTCATCAATCAAATTAAAGAATGGTCAGTGACACTTCAAATCTTAGTCGACTCTTACGACTCTCGCGGGAAGAGTTGGGGTGGTGACAAATATATTATTAATGCCGTCACCACATAGCCAAAGTATAGTATAGAGATAGCTTCTACAAATTGTCCCCTTATTCATCTCCTAACTTAACAATCTGCTAAGTATTGTCCTTTTCGCTCATAAAGACATATTGATAAGACTGAAAGGGACAAACAATACTTAGCGGTTTTCCAAGTTAGGAGAAGTTTATGAATAAAGGGGTAAGAATTTTATTATACATTTAAGCTAGATAGATAGAGTAATACAATTAAAAAAGAAAAGAAAAGAAATTAAGTTTCATAATATTTTCTTCGATTACCGCGAGGATTAGGTACACATGAAATAAAACTATGAAAACAGATAAACTCGCGTATATAAATTAAATTTAACTTCATTCCGACGTTTCGAACACTTTACAGGGGTCGTGGTCTGCGGATGAAGTTAAAATTTGTTAATATACGCGAGTTTATCCGTTTTCATAGTTTTATTTCATGGGTAAGAATTTATTATACATTTAAGATTATGATACAATTTAAGAAAAAAACGAAAATAAATTAAGTTTCATAATATTGTATTCGATTACCGCGAGGATTACACATGAAATAACACTATGAAAACGGATAAACGCGCGTATATTAATTAACCCCTGAAGTGTAAGAATAATATAAAATAATTATAGAACATTGTACATCAAGGGGAGGTAAGTACGGAATTACTAACGAGAGTGTTAGAAGCCCAACGCCGTAGGCGGAGGGCTTTTAATGACTCGAGTGTGTATTCCGCTCCGCGTACCGACCGTGATGGATACAATGTTTTTCATCACACTTGCCGACAAAAAAATAAGTGTAAGACAAAATATTATTAAATGAAGTACTGACATTTCCATTACTTCCTAGGGATTTTCACTTTTCTATTACTCCCGCTATGCATGCAAGTAATGGCGCGCTTAGACAGCAAGTGTGATGAAAAAGTAATTAATCAACGATCGAAACGTCGGGATGGGAATAGTGATGGGTCTTTCCCTGTAATTTCCCAATGTTACTATGGGAGAAGCTTGGGAATATTCCCCATGCAGTGTTGGGAAAGTTACCGGGAACGACCCATCACTAGATGGGAACGTAAAAGTGTTCGAAACGTCGGGATGAAATTTAATTTAATTAATATATGCGAGTTTATCCGTTTTCATAGTTTTATTTCATGTGTAATCCTCGTGGTAACCGAAGAAAATATTAAAATAAATAAAGTTTAGTTTTAGCAATAGTCAAAATCGTTTTGCCTTGGATTACACCTATGAGAATTACTTTTACTTTATAAATATTGGATGTCATATACCAAAGAAAAAACGAGCAAGATCTTGGTCGTTTTTTCTGGTAATAGTGTAGGTATGTATAACACAATTATAATTATGTGTCGGAGTCGCGCTTCAGTTGGTGCAGGCAGACCTGTACGACACGTCGAGTCTTCGAACGCCAGAATTGTTTTATTTGCAATGTTTACAATTAATTTGTTAAGAGTTACTAAATCTAGAAAACGATAAGCAATGTATTGCTTGGAGTGGTCTTTGCTTTGGTCCATGCGTCAGGTAGATAATAAAACCCGGTTGAGATCTACCCGCCTGAGAAGCAGGTAGTTTATGACCTGACAGTATAAAAGGTCACTAGCGCTGTTTTCATGATGCATTCGCATTCGCGCGTTAGACTTAGAAAGAAGTAATTCTTGCTTTAGACATTGGAAAGTCAATTTATTCTGATTCCCGCGTTAGACTTCGAAAGATTGATTCTTGCTTAGACTTGGAATAGATTCTAATTATGACCATTCCTTCCCTTAAGTCTTGAGACCGCGAACAGATTTGATTAAGTGCACTCCAGAGTAAGAGGAGTTTGATTAGATTCAATAATTCGTTAGATTCAGATTCAGATCGTTATTTCCTAGCATCCTGATGAAAGTCGTTATTTCTTGTGTTTTGAAATTGGTGAAGCATGGACTCAAACTTAGAACTCTCCAGTCGTTTTCCATTAGTTGTTGTTGTTGTTTAAAGTGTTTTGATTAATGGTGTTTTAAGTGTGTACCTATTGTAATGATCTAAAATTGTAATTACCAATGATTTGAAAATATTAAAACATACAACCCGCTGAGTTTCTTCCTGGTTCTTCTCTTGTTGTGGTTTAACTCTTGCGAACCAGAGTAGTAATAAAAAGATCTTAATTCATGTTGTGTTTTTCATTATGAGTCCATGCCTACATGCATAAGTGCGTAGATAGCTAAACCATCTCCCTATAGCTCGGCCGGACCTGATATAAAGGGCTGTACGCCGAAATCAGACAGTGGGATACACCAAGCTCACAAAACAGTGAGTGCTAGCTGGTAATGTAACACAATGTAAACGGTAAGGTTTAAAATCGGCAACAGTTGGTAAGGTAATGATTGTTCACAATTTCTGCTTTGAGTAGTGATTTAGATGACTACTTTGTTCTTTTTTTGTAATTTCTGATGTAACAATACGTGTGGGTACCTACCCTACCCACTTGACCAAAAAAAATTACAGTAATTCTAGTAATTTCAGATGATATCATGGCCCGTAGTTGTTTGTTTCTTAGTTTTGAATTACTAGCAGTTCCGAAATACGGGCAAGTAGCCCTTTGTTTTGTTTTGTAGTGTGCCAAAAATTTATTCCTTATCATGACAAACATGTTCTATCCGTTTCTGTTGTGAAAAGTTTTCTATGCGTGTGAAATTATCGTTACAGATGTTCAACCACGAGATCACTGTGAGAGTGGTCAGCGTTTTCGTCCATGATGGCGATGTCGCTGTGGCGATGAAACGAGCGCAATTTCTGACAATTTATTGCAAGGTGTACAAGAAAATAAGAAAAACTGCCAGAGACGCGAGTTTTGGAGCAACAGAAATAAAAGGACAGGTTTCGTTCCAATTGTTTTAATGCAAAATTTGAAGTAGTCATTTAAAAATTAACGGTCGACATTTGTTTGTAGCGTGTTTTTGTGTCCTCAAAACGTTTTATTATTTGCGAGATTAACTTGGTTGTAGTAAAATGAAGTCGATCATTATTTTAATGACAAGTGAAAGCAGATGCCAATACCCTAAACTTAACTTTCTAGTCTCGTGATGAGCTTGGGCTGAGCCCGTACGCAAATTATTTCTGTGATGAAACTGATACCGTACAATTTGATATTTTCAGTTCAACATGGCCAACCAGAGCAACCTGCCGGCATCATGCCTGTTGCTGTCATCACGTCCCGACGGCGTGGCAGAGGATGAAGACTGGTGTCGCTGCTGCCTTCCTTGAACACGTGGTGCAACGCGTGGTGTGTCCACACCATTACAACAGACAGCGTTGTTGATCCGGTGAGAAGTTCACATTTTGTTGGGCTATTTGAGCCCTAAGCTAATTAGTGAAACTAATGTTGTAGTCATCGAGGGGTTATTCTTTTGAGATTATCAAATTGAAAATGCCGATGATGATGATGGTCATTATGAAGGTCATGATGAAGGTCATGATGAAGGTCATGATGAAGGTCATGATGAAGGTCACGATGAAGGTCATGATGAAGGTCATGATGAAGGTCATGATGAAGGTCATGATGAAGGTCATGATGAAGGTCATGATGAAGGTCATGATGATGGTCATGATGGTGGTCATGATGAAGGTCATGATGGTGGTCATGATGGTGGTCATGATGGTGGTCATGATGGTGGTCATGATGGTGGTCATGATGGTGGTCATGATGGTGGTCATGATGGTGGTCATGATGATGATCATGATGACGGTTATGATGTTGGTGGTGATAGTCATTTCTTATTATTTGAGCTGTCCATAGTTTCAATTTGACTACTTTAGTTTAATTAAAGTTGTGGATTATAATTAATTGGAATTAGTCATTTAGTTTGCAATCGTGTAATGAAACTTTTTACATTCAATTTGGTTACGTTTCTCAGACTGCATACACCATTTTATCATTCGTAGTCGTAGGTGTAAAATCGGATCTATTTTTCCGTCTCAGTGCGGCCACGATTGTGGGTGGCATGCGTTTGGTTTGATGGTGTAATCGGTCGATGTGTTTTTGGTTTGGTTACCGGATGGAGGTAGACCAATTATTGCTGGATGGAAGCAATTGTGGCTTGGTTACCGGATGGAGGTAGACCAGTTTTGTTGTTGCTGGATGGAAGCAACTGTGGTTTTGGTTACCGGATGGAGGTAGACCAACTTTAGAGTACTGTAACCCATTTGTTATTTTTGTTGAACAGTTTCATTTGACTATTGCAGAACTATGTCTGTTACTGGCTAGTAAAGTAGTAAGAAGTTAATGACTGGTTAAAATTCAAATTACAAAGTGGTTTATTTAATTTTCTGTTAGTAATGTGAATACGTAGTTACTCATTGGAAACTTATAATTTTGTTTTCCTTAAATCGGTTATTAAGAAAACTACAACTTTATTTTCGCTTTTATTTTTACCATTTTGCGTTAGAATTGGTAATGCCACAAAAGAAGTTATTGTTGTTGAATGTAATTGATGACTATGTCACATGAGTTTTCGATGGACAAAAAACGTGACTTTTATTTTAATAAGGAAGTCTCTTGACTGGACTTGATTCGTTAATTTAAATTAATTTTGTTTTATTTTAAACTGGTAAAATTAAGCTGGCACTATCAAAATTGTCCAAGTTTTTTTTTGTGTGTGACTTGAATCAGACAAAATTGAAACCTAAATTGAAAGGCCCGTTTAAGGTCTTGGAGGTACTTGATGGCGATCATATTAGTTGAAGGAACTAAACTTTAAATGCACCTACAAGTACGCTCATGACCGAATTAGAAAATGCGTCAATATGGGAACTTGGGAGGAAACTTGTCTCTCATTATCTGAACCTAGTACAACTGATATAGTTGAGCAAGCATCTTGATTTTTTTTGGCCGCACCGTAGTCACGTGCCGTAGTTGTAACTGTGGCCTTATGGTCGTTCAGAGCGCAATGCTCGGCACTGATACGGCGGGGGCCTGAGTCTATGTGACTAGATTGTGATATGGCTAATTTGGAGTGGCCGAGAATCTTGTTGATTCTGTTGTGAGAAGTTAAAAATCATGATGTAAGCGTGTGTGTTGTTTAATTCGATTAAAAGAAAAGTATCTTGAGACATTTTTCCGAGTTCTATTGTATTGTTTTCATAAAATGAGGCTATCAAGCCAGGTGGTACTAATGCAAGAGCAAGCATTCAGATTTAAATTGGAATTAATGAAATGACATGAAGTAATTTTTGATTCAGTTGAAAAGTTGAATTTTGTTTTCCTTGAGTTGAATTGATTTTTTTTTATGGAGACAAATGTTGGTCAGGGTGACCGAGCAGTAACAAAGATTACTGGTGTACGTGTTTGTTTCAGACACAAGCGAGGACGCTTGTCACGTGAGAATGGCCGTGTCGGAGTCGCGCTTCAGTTGGTGCAGGCAGACCTGTACGACACGTCGAGTCTTCGAACGCCAGAATTGTTTTATTTGCAATGTTTACAATTAATTTGTTAAGAGTTACTAAATCTAGAAAACGATAAGCAATGTATTGCTTGGAGTGGTCTTTGCTTTGGTCCATGCGTCAGGTAGATAATAAAACCCGGTTGAGATCTACCCGCCTGAGAAGCAGGTAGTTTATGACCTGACAGTATAAAAGGTCACTAGCGCTGTTTTCATGATGCATTCGCATTCGCGCGTTAGACTTAGAAAGAAGTAATTCTTGCTTTAGACATTGGAAAGTCAATTTATTCTGATTCCCGCGTTAGACTTCGAAAGATTGATTCTTGCTTAGACTTGGAATAGATTCTAATTATGATCATTCCTTCCCTTAAGTCTTGAGACCGCGAACAGATTTGATTAAGTGCACTCCAGAGTAAGAGGAGTTTGATTAGATTCAATAATTCGTTAGATTCAGATTCAGATCGTTATTTCCTAGCATCCTGATGAAAGTCGTTATTTCTTGTGTTTTGAAATTGGTGAAGCATGGACTCAAACTTAGAACTCTCCAGTCGTTTTCCATTAGTTGTTGTTGTTGTTTAAAGTGTTTTGATTAATCGTGTTTTAAGTGTGTACCTATTGTAATGATCTAAAATTGTAATTACCAATGATTTGAAAATATTAAAACATACAACCCGCTGAGTTTCTTCCTGGTTCTTCTCTTGTTGTGGTTTAACTCTTGCGAACCAGAGTAGTAATAAAAAGATCTTAATTCATGTTGTGTTTTTCATTATGAGTCCATGCCTACATGCATAAGTGCGTAGATAGCTAAACCATCTCCCTATAGCTCGGCCGGACCTGATATAAAGGGCTGTACGCCGAAATCAGACAGTGGGATACACCAAGCTCACAAAACAGTGAGTGCTAGCTGGTAATGTAACACAATGTAAACGGTAAGGTTTAAAATCGGCAACAGTTGGTAAGGTAATGATTGTTCACAATTTCTGCTTTGAGTAGTGATTTAGATGACTACTTTGTTCTTTTTTTGTAATTTCTGATGTAACAATACGTGTGGGTACCTACCCTACCCACTTGACCAAAAAAAATTACAGTAATTCTAGTAATTTCAGATGATATCATGGCCCGTAGTTGTTTGTTTCTTAGTTTTGAATTACTAGCAGTTCCGAAATACGGGCAAGTAGCCCTTTGTTTTGTTTTGTAGTGTGCCAAAAATTTATTCCTTATCATGACAAACATGTTCTATCCGTTTCTGTTGTGAAAAGTTTTCTATGCGTGTGAAATTATCGTTACAGATGTTCAACCACGAGATCACTGTGAGAGTGGTCAGCGTTTTCGTCCATGATGGCGATGTCGCTGTGGCGATGAAACGAGCGCAATTTCTGACAATTTATTGCAAGGTGTACAAGAAAATAAGAAAAACTGCCAGAGACGCGAGTTTTGGAGCAACAGAAATAAAAGGACAGGTTTCGTTCCAATTGTTTTAATGCAAAATTTGAAGTAGTCATTTAAAAATTAACGGTCGACATTTGTTTGTAGCGTGTTTTTGTGTCCTCAAAACGTTTTATTATTTGCGAGATTAACTTGGTTGTAGTAAAATGAAGTCGATCATTATTTTAATGACAAGTGAAAGCAGATGCCAATACCCTAAACTTAACTTTCTAGTCTCGTGATGAGCTTGGGCTGAGCCCGTACGCAAATTATTTCTGTGATGAAACTGATACCGTACAATTTGATATTTTCAGTTCAACATGGCCAACCAGAGCAACCTGCCGGCATCATGCCTGTTGCTGTCATCACGTCCCGACGGCGTGGCAGAGGATGAAGACTGGTGTCGCTGCTGCCTTCCTTGAACACGTGGTGCAACGCGTGGTGTGTCCACACCATTACAACAGACAGCGTTGTTGATCCGGTGAGAAGTTCACATTTTGTTGGGCTATTTGAGCCCTAAGCTAATTAGTGAAACTAATGTTGTAGTCATCGAGGGGTTATTCTTTTGAGATTATCAAATTGAAAATGCCGATGATGATGATGGTCATGATGAAGGTCATGATGAAGGTCATGATGAAGGTCATGATGAAGGTCACGATGAAGGTCACGATGAAGGTCATGATGAAGGTCATGATGAAGGTCATGATGAAGGTCATGATGAAGGTCATGATGATGGTCATGATGGTGGTCATGATGAAGGTCATGATGAAGGTCATGATGGTGGTCATGATGGTGGTCATGATGGTGGTCATGATGGTGGTCATGATGGTGGTCATGATGGTGGTCATGATGACGGTTATGATGTTGGTGGTGATAGTCATTTCTTATTATTTGAGCTGTCCATAGTTTCAATTTGACTACTTTAGTTTAATTAAAGTTGTGGATTATAATTAATTGGAATTAGTCATTTAGTTTGCAATCGTGTAATGAAACTTTTTACATTCAATTTGGTTACGTTTCTCAGACTGCATACACCATTTTATCATTCGTAGTCGTAGGTGTAAAATCGGATCTATTTTTCCGTCTCAGTGCGGCCACGATTGTGGGTGGCATGCGTTTGGTTTGATGGTGTAATCGGTCGATGTGTTTTTGGTTTGGTTACCGGATGGAGGTAGACCAATTATTGCTGGATGGAAGCAATTGTGGCTTGGTTACCGGATGGAGGTAGACCAGTTTTGTTGTTGCTGGATGGAAGCAACTGTGGTTTTGGTTACCGGATGGAGGTAGACCAACTTTAGAGTACTGTAACCCATTTGTTATTTTTGTTGAACAGTTTCATTTGACTATTGCAGAACTATGTCTGTTACTGGCTAGTAAAGTAGTAAGAAGTTAATGACTGGTTAAAATTCAAATTACAAAGTGGTTTATTTAATTTTCTGTTAGTAATGTGAATACGTAGTTACTCATTGGAAACTTATAATTTTGTTTTCCTTAAATCGGTTATTAAGAAAACTACAACTTTATTTTCGCTTTTATTTTTACCATTTTGCGTTAGAATTGGTAATGCCACAAAAGAAGTTATTGTTGTTGAATGTAATTGATGACTATGTCACATGAGTTTTCGATGGACAAAAAACGTGACTTTTATTTTAATAAGGAAGTCTCTTGACTGGACTTGATTCGTTAATTTAAATTAATTTTGTTTTATTTTAAACTGGTAAAATTAAGCTGGCACTATCAAAATTGTCCAAGTTTTTTTTTGTGTGTGACTTGAATCAGACAAAATTGAAACCTAAATTGAAAGGCCCGTTTAAGGTCTTGGAGGTACTTGATGGCGATCATATTAGTTGAAGGAACTAAACTTTAAATGCACCTACAAGTACGCTCATGACCGAATTAGAAAATGCGTCAATATGGGAACTTGGGAGGAAACTTGTCTCTCATTATCTGAACCTAGTACAACTGATATAGTTGAGCAAGCATCTTGATTTTTTTTGGCCGCACCGTAGTCACGTGCCGTAGTTGTAACTGTGGCCTTATGGTCGTTCAGAGCGCAATGCTCGGCACTGATACGGCGGGGGCCTGAGTCTATGTGACTAGATTGTGATATGGCTAATTTGGAGTGGCCGAGAATCTTGTTGATTCTGTTGTGAGAAGTTAAAAATCATGATGTAAGCTTGTGTGTGTTGTTTAATTCGATTAAAAGAAAAGTATCTTGAGACATTTTTCCGAGTTCTATTGTATTGTTTTCATAAAATGAGGCTATCAAGCCAGGTGGTACTAATGCAAGAGCAAGCATTCAGATTTAAATTGGAATTAATGAAATGACATGAAGTAATTTTTGATTCAGTTGAAAAGTTGAATTTTGTTTTCCTTGAGTTGAATTGATTTTTTTTTATGGAGACAAATGTTGGTCAGGGTGACCGAGCAGTAACAAAGATTACTGGTGTACGTGTTTGTTTCAGACACAAGCGAGGACGCTTGTCACGTGAGAATGGCCGTGTCGGAGTCGCGCTTCAGTTGGTGCAGGCAGACCTGTACGACACGTCGAGTCTTCGAACGCCAGAATTGTTTTATTTGCAATGTTTACAATTAATTTGTTAAGAGTTACTAAATCTAGAAAACGATAAGCAACGTATTGCTTGGAGTGGTCTTTGCTTTGGTCCATGCGTCAGGTAGATAATAAAACCCGGTTGAGATCTACCCGCCTGAGAAGCAGGTAGTTTATGACCTGACAGTATAAAAGGTCACTAGCGCTGTTTTCATGATGCATTCGCATTCGCGCGTTAGACTTAGAAAGAAGTAATTCTTGCTTTAGACATTGGAAAGTCAATTTATTCTGATTCCCGCGTTAGACTTCGAAAGATTGATTCTTGCTTAGACTTGGAATAGATTCTAATTATGATCATTCCTTCCCTTAAGTCTTGAGACCGCGAACAGATTTGATTAAGTGCACTCCAGAGTAAGAGGAGTTTGATTAGATTCAATAATTCGTTAGATTCAGATTCAGATCGTTATTTCCTAGCATCCTGATGAAAGTCGTTATTTCTTGTGTTTTGAAATTGGTGAAGCATGGACTCAAACTTAGAACTCTCCAGTCGTTTTCCATTAGTTGTTGTTGTTGTTTAAAGTGTTTTGATTAATCGTGTTTTAAGTGTGTACCTATTGTAATGATCTAAAATTGTAATTACCAATGATTTGAAAATATTAAAACATACAACCCGCTGAGTTTCTTCCTGGTTCTTCTCTTGTTGTGGTTTAACTCTTGCGAACCAGAGTAGTAATAAAAAGATCTTAATTCATGTTGTGTTTTTCATTATGAGTCCATGCCTACATGCATAAGTGCGTAGATAGCTAAACCATCTCCCTATAGCTCGGCCGGACCTGATATAAAGGGCTGTACGCCGAAATATGTATTAAGTAGTGTGTGTGTTACCTTGCCGTGTAAAATACATTTGTCATCACCCCAACTCCTCCTGCGGGTGGTCGTAAGAGTCGACTAAGGGATTGAAGTATCACTGACCATTCTACAAGATTGATGATGGGCAGCAGCGTCATTATAGAGGGCACATTACTGCGATCGCCAATCCACTTGCCCAGCGTGGCGATTATTGGGCATTTACCTCCTAATGCGTCTATACGCATAGTAAATAGGAGAGGCCTACGTCCAGCAGTGGACTAACATAGGCTGATGATGATGATGTTATATATTATTAACTAGTGTGACTACTAGGGAAAAAATAAAAACACAAATACACCTCAAATCAAAATATTTAGTTAATAAATAATTTGATTAGAGTTTTCACAATTACCTACTTCAAAATCATACATGATTAAATAAACCGGGATTAGAACATGGGTCTTCCAGCTGTGTAAGCTGTACAACTAGGCTACCAAGGACATCAACTCGCGATGGGAATAACAGCTGTGAGCAGTCCCTGCCTCAGCCTTTTTATTGTCTGATTGTTTTGACGTATTGTGAACTCCCTTTATCGTATTCCGGTATCTTGGCCATTGTGTTCTTTTGTAAAGCAAAGCCTTTGGCTATTTATGAACAAAATTCTATTTTTATTTGGATAAAATTAAACACTTGAATTTTTCGTTATTGTATATATCGTCGTCGTCATCAGCCTATAAAATAAAATAAAATAAAATAAATAAAGTTTTATTTCAGGCAGCACACCCATATACAGACAAAAAGTTTAAAGTGAAATACAATACAAATATAAAATACACATCAAAAGACAAAAATTGTGATAAATTATAATAATAAGTGTAGAATTATGTACCTATTTCTATTTCTTGTTTCCGGTTTGGTGCACAGAAAGCCAGTGCCTAAACATAGTGCAATTAAAGTTGCGATACGCTGAATTTACAATACTGTTATGCGAGCAGCGCATCCTCTCCCAAAAAGAGGCAATGCGCACGCGCATAACAGCAAAGAAATCCGGAACCCCAGCCTCGGCGAACATAGTGGACGCACTGCATGAGCGCGGCAGCCCCATCAGGGTCCTAAATATATTATTATATTGTACCCGGATGGCGAATTTTTTTTTTTTTTAACCTTCCTGCTACACTTGGCAAACCTTCGGGCTATCATATTGCCCCGAACTGCTAGGGCCCTTCTCTCGCGTTCCATATCTTTGTCGTCCCGCATGTCACTGGTTAAGATGTGACCAAGATACCTGAACTGCTGCACAACCCGCACTTGTTCACCATAGAGTCTTACCTCCGGGATATTATCGGGACCTCTTCCTGCCTTAAATACCATCATTTCTGTTTTGGCTACATTATATATCAGCCCGTGCGAATTAACATAATTCTCACAGACCGAAATAAGCTTCCTTAGGCCCTTGATGGAGGGGCTGAGTAACACCATATCGTCCGCATAGCTGAGACTATTGACGCAGACATCGCCTACATGGCAACCGACTCCGGTGTCCCTCAGCCTCCCCATCAAGTCATTCATGTAAAGGTTGAAGAGGTCCGGAGATGTAAGCCCTCCCTGGCGTACCCCGCATTCTAATAA
>JALPQI010022125.1:0-27572 GCA_025490895.1 Thaumatotibia leucotreta
GGTACATAGCGATGTTAATAAATTGATAGGTACAACTGGTTATTGTGTAAATTGTGATAAAGGTCATCCTAAGTTTAAGATGTTTTGAATGTATTAAGCACGTTACACTTCTCAGTTTGGCACTGTCGACAAAGCTACTAACTTTTGCCGTTGTCTCCGTCCGCGTTTAGATTATTCTTAGCTGTGAATTGCCAGACAATTCTTAGGATATCACATGACTTCCGACATCATCATCATCAGCATATACTTGTCTACTGTAGGACATAGGCTTCTCCCATTTTACACCATCTAGCCTCCCATAGGGAAGTCCCACCTAGGTTTGTGTGTTGCACATGGACAGCTTTATAATATACTAAACTTAAAAATGGAATTCCTATATACGTCAAAAAGAAAAACCAAAGATGGCGAAATGTCACAGTGACACGTGTTATCTATCGTCATTGTAACATTTGTAACGTTTCAGAAAAAAACCAACATTTTGGTAACCTAACCAGGGTCGCTGTTTGCCTCTCTAACGCACGCACATATTGGCTAGAAAGAGAGGCAAACAGCGAAATTGTAAATTGTAACTTTATAAAACGCGACCCAGTTTTCCTAAAAAAATAATCACACATTACGAGGCTATTAATTGGTACCAAATGTTGTTAAATCCTGAGTTATTGCCATTGTAATTTAAACTTCTCTCCGATAAAACAATTAAAGTAAATATATTTTTTTGAGACAAGTACATAAATAAGATTTTTAAATTAAGAAGTAGATTTAAATGTTGTCTTTAACAATATAGATAAAATAAGCAGCTACCTATAACATTTACAGAAGTGAAAATTTACCGAACCACTTAATATTTCATTTTAATGGCAATACTTTTTGACAAGTATTGGAATCTAAATAGGTTTTCAGGTATAGGTACCTACATTTTGCAACCTTGTATGTCAATATAATTGAATCGAAACAAAGAGAATATGAGTTTTATTGTTAAAGGCCATAGTCGGATTTTCATAGTAAGTCAGCCTTTAAATCAACCAGACTCTAGTATTTTTTTGTGAGTACGTCTTATGGTGAAGAATATTTCTGCTGAGTATCAACGTCCTATCGGTGACAGTTTTTGACTTATGATTTTTTTTAGTTTTTTCTTTAATGTGTTGTATCTCAGGATTTATAAAAGCGAATTGCTTCAAATTTTGAAATAATGTTCTTTAATTAGATATGCATCGAATTTAAAAAAATGAATATCGATTGTCGTATAAAAAAAAGAAAAAAAAAGACCAAAAAATTTTTCATATTTTTTTTTGTGTACCTATGAAGTAGTGACACCTCTATTTTCTTTTTCTAATTATAGACCATACATTGGCCTACTAGTTGCCTAAGTATCAAAATTTTCCAAGCGGTACTTCTTACCAAAAATCGGCAATATGTGTGGTCAAGTTCTGCATTCAATCGATGTTTTTCAATGTAGTATACAAACTCTTCATTTATATTTGAGTTTTCTTATCAGGTTATCTTATTTAAGAGTAAATGCTAATGACAACTTAATGTCATCATGATGCAAGCTGTTTATTTCATTATTAATCGGCCGTTTACCATTTCAACTAGCGTATCTCGATAATATTTAACTGCAATGAATCCGTTTCATGGAAATATTAATAAAAAGTGCAAGAGCTGCAGCAAATATTTAAAAAAAGATAAGGGTAAGAAAAAAATATGAAATAAACAGCTTGCATCATGATGACATTAAGTTGTCATTAGCATTTACTCTTAAATAAGATAACCTGATAAGAAAACTCAAATATAAATGAAGAGTTTGTATACTACATTGAAAAACACCGATTGAATGCAGAACTTGACCACACATATTGCCGATTTTTGGTAAGAAGTACCGCTTGGAAAATTTTGATACTTAGGCAACTAGTAGGCCAATGTATGGTCTATAAATAGAAAAAGAAAATAGAGGTGTCACTACTTCATAGGTACACAAAAAAAAATATGAAAAATTTTTTGGTCTTTTTTTTTCTTTTTTTTATACGACAATCGATATTCATTTTTTTAAATTCGATGCATATCTAAATAAAGAACATTATTTCAAAATTTGAAGCAATTCGCTTTTATAAATCCTGAGATACAACACATTAAAGAAAAAACTAAAAAAAATCATAAGTCAAAAACTGTCACCGATAGGACGTTGATACTCAGCAGAAATATTCTTCACCATAAGAGGTACTCACAAAAAAATACTAGAGTCTGGTTGATTTAAAGGCTGACTTACTATGAAAATCCGACTATGGCCTTTATGACCTACGGCTTTCGTAGCTCAGTCGGTAGTGACTGAGCTATGGAACTGCTGTCTACAAAGCTAGAGGTTCCGGGTTCGAATCCCGGCGAGGGCATTTATTTTTGCGCTTATCGCAAATATTTGTTTCTTAGGTAGTTACAAATATGTGTTTTATATGTATTTAACCTTTTCGCTGACACGTAAAAAAGAAATAGCGTGCCGCCCACACCGAGCAACGAATTACACGTAAGCAACAACAAAAAAATTAATAGGTTCACGATTTTTTGAGATATTGAGTAATATACGTAAGGTCTATGCAGGTAAGACCGTCTATCAGGAAAGTTCGTCTACCAACTGATTTCCGACTTTAATTGTACAGTACAAGACGCATATGCAACACCTTGCAACCTAAATGGTCGCGCACCGTGCGGTTTCAGAGGAACTTCCTCCCGCGGACGGTCCGTCTGTGGAATGAGCTCCCTGCCGAGGTTTTCCCGTTGGACTACAGTATGGGGTTCTTCAAAAGAGGAGTGTACAAGTTCTTATTGGGTCGGCAACGCGCATGTGACACCCCTGGGGTTGCAAGCGCCCATAGGCTACGGTGACTGCTTTCCATCAGGCGGGCCGTATGCTTGTTTGCCACCGACGTGGTATAAAAAAAAAAAAAAATATGACGGACTTTCCTTCAAAATAAAATATGCCGGACTTAGCCGCACTGACCTAAAAAAAAAACAGTTGAATTGAGAACTTCCTCCTTTTTTGAAGTCTGTTAAAAAGGTAATGTAAGTATAAGGCACTGCTCTCACCCCGAGTTACTAAGCTATGAACTATGGGCTATAAACACGAACAAATGATACGCACTCCCGTGTAAAAAAAGAGACACGACGACTCGCCCGGCTATCAGCTATCACCACCTGGTGAGTATCGCCGTGTCTCTTTTTTTACACGGGCGTGCGTATCTTGAATTCTTTACCGGTTGACATTAGGTGAGCTCCATCTCTTGCCATATTCAAAGCACACCTTAAGAACCACTTTTTGAGTATACCATGTCTGTCTATCGTATAATAACTTGTTTTATTTTTCCGTGGCTAACATTTTCATTGCTTCTATTTGAGTATATTTGTACTGTATTAAGTAGGTATGTATGTAAATGTATAATTATGTTTATTTTATTAATTTATGTAAAGTTTAGTAGTATACTTTAATTATCGTGTTTCGTTACTTGTCTTTTGTTTTAGCACCACCTGTTTTTATTCCGCTACCTTAAGGTTGTCTGGAAGAGATCGCTTTTTAGCGACAAGACTGCCCATTGTAATACCTGTACTTGTAACACTGTATATCTGTTATTCTACTGTTATTTTGGTGTGCAATAAAGAGTATTGTATTGTATTGTATCTTTTGTTCGTGTTTATAGCGGATAGTTCATAGCTTAGTAGCTCTCGGTGAGAGCAGTGCCTAAGGGTAAGGTAATGTCTGCGACCGCCAGTAGCCGTGCCATGAGCTCTGGTGGCGTTATTAACGCGCTTTTACTTTACTAGCTAATACGCGAGTACGAGCGGGATAGACGGCTACAATAGTTAGTTGTACCATGAGTTGAAATGTTAAGGATATACGTGAGCGAGTTAGATGGAAGCACCAGGAAGAGTGGAACAATCTGACGGGCCTCAGGCATTCAAAGCTCTTTATGCACGAAGTAGACTCGGGCTGGAGCAAAAAGCTTTGGAAATATAGCAAAAGACAACTCAAACTCATAACGGGGGTGTTTACGGGACACTTTGGGGTCAAAACTCTCCTGGCCAAAATGGGTCTTTCTGACAGCATAGACTGTAGAATGTGTGGCGAAGAAGAGACAATGAAACACTTGATGTGCGAATGTCATGCCCTCGCCAGACAAAGGATGAAAGACTTCGGAACTAGTTATCTGGAACCGAAGGAGGTCAAAACGCTACCGCTAGGGCCCATCCTCAAACATACTGAGTTGATAGAACAATCCCTGGGGTAGGCGAAACAGGGGGCAATTACACAAAAGATCCCAATGGGTCGAAGTGTATCCGTAAGGGCCCCGCAAATAAGATAAGATAAGATAAGGATATACGTTAGATTTACTCGATACGTAAAGCATTCTATCGCGCTCGCACGGACATATTGGAGCGAGCGCGATGGCCCTTTTTACGTATCGAGAAAAACCTAACATTACCGATACTTGCAAAATCATGTGCAACATTGTGCAATTGGACGTAGTTCTGCGAATTCTGCGAAATCTGGACCAGTATGAAACCGCTGAAGAAAGGGAATTGCGGGTGAACACAAGAAAAAAATATTTACATTGTAAACTGCAGCCAACACTGAAAGTTCAACAAGCTTCCGACAGAGTGAAGGAAGGTCACTAGCTTTAACACCTTTAAAAATAAATTATTGACAGTCTTATTGCGAGAATCCTTCTACTCTATTGAAGAATTTACAAACTTTTTTTCTGATATTGTATAAATGACATTTTTTACGTTCTAAGCTATATTTATTCATGATACATTTATTCAATAAAAAATACAATTACAGAACGAAATAGGTACAAGAAATACAAACTTAAAACTAACTATCACTAAAACACTCAGTTACAGCATAGACAACACAATACAAAACACGCACTAAATATAAAATATCTCCCCCAGATCCCCCGCCTCCGGAAAACTGCCTAAAATGCTGGCCACATTTCCCCTTTGCAGGGCCAAGCCTAACCTCTGGGCAAAGAAAACACCCGCCCTAGGGTCGCCCGAGACGCCCACTAGCCGGACCGATACTTCTTTTACAATTTTTTTAGTATCGGTCGACCAGGGACCCAAAGTTTCCACCGCAAGCGCCGCAAACTCATAATCGCTCGTTAAAAACGCGTACTTGCGGCGCTTGAGCGTCTGGGCCTGGTCCGCGGCTGTCCCAGACTTTCGAGCCGACCCCTCAACATGGGACGGGGCCAGCGTATCCACGCAGGTAGCGTCCCACGCCAATGGGCGACCCAGACTCCATGGCACGAGAGTGCAGCCGTCAGGCCTCTTGCCGTCCGCCGCAGAAAGGCCTGACGGCTCCAAAGTCGCAGGAAGCGAGGCAGTACTAAGAGCGCGGCGAATTAAATCATTCATGGTGGAATGTCGGTAAATACGGCCAGCGCTCATCCTGCAATGCAGGCCATGCCGGCCCAAGCAATCCACCGACAGACCACATCGACTGCAGGTGTGGGCCTCGCATATTTTCAAGCCCAAGCGCAGGCACACCGCAATACGCAGGGCAGTTGGCTCCAAAACGGTACCCAAATTGCGTGACGGAAGCGCGTGCAACCAATACCCTGACTCCTTCTCCGACACAGCCAGGAGTCGGGCCCGTTCTAGGTGGTCACAGGAATCCTGCAAGAGGAGTTTGTACCGTGCCTCCACGTTAATGACGTCCCACGCTACCTGGCTTGACTTATCCTGCGGGACCAGATCGACCGAATGGTCCGCCCCCCATGCCGATTCTGCCTCTGCCAGGCACGACACCGACACGTCAGCGGTTGAAGTTATGCGAAGAATACCGCCAACGAGGGTGAGTGTGCTGTAGGCAGAAGACAAAAACGCTGGTAGGTCCAGATCACCAGTCAACCGGAGACCAAGGCCACCAAACCTTATCGGGAGGGTAGCCTGCGACCAACTATCACGCGTAAAACTAACGTTTAATATTTTAGAAACCGCCTCCTTCAGGAGATTATCCACGCTCGCAGTAATTGCAGGAAATTTCCAAATTACTGCGAATTTCATGATACTATAAAAATACAAATGTAAACCAGCAATATATATAGATGGTCCTAATTGAAAATATTATTATTATATTTTTTTATTTTTTTTGCATAAATTATATTATGTTTAACTGTAGAATTAAGAATTGTAAATAGTTGTATAATTACTGTATTTATTATAGTTGTGTAGTTAGAATTTAAGAATTAGATATAGTCATATATATTCAGACACAATAGGGATGATGACTGTAGTTAAAATAAATTATTTATTATTATGCACGACATAATACACGAAGAAATTATTACTAAGATGTAGTTTGCAGTTATTTTTGTACAGAACTTCTATTTAATAAATTGAAAAGAAATTAAAAGAGTAGGTCATTTGGCAGTACTCAAACGTGACGTCACTTTTGAGTATTTCATATAAAATTCCATAGTGGTGATCGTTTTGACAGTTCGAAAAAAGATGCTGATTTGACTTGCCAGTTATCATCCCTATTGTAATATTGTTATTGAATTAATAAAATGAAATGAAATGAAAAGGAACCAATCTACACGAATTTGTCAATTTAAAGTTACCCCCGGTAGTGACCCCCGTTTTGGCTCATATTTGGTTCAACAGATATCCCTGGCTATACAGCGCGGCAACGCAGCCGGTGTGATGGGGACTTTTGGACCGGGTGCGGACTTGTTTTTTTTATTTAGGATGTGGCTCCACTGACGCGGAGCGGACGGCTCGGCCAATAAGAGCGCATCACAGTGTTTTGAATTCGAATTTGAAGAATGTAATTGGTCAATTTTGCACAGCACCGCTCCGCTCCGCGTCAGTGGAGCCGCACCCTTAAGGTGTTAATTAGAATGAAAAATTCATGTGGGTTGGTTCCCTTTTGCAGAACTACGTCCAATGTCCAATGGAGCCGGACAATGACATACTTTTCTATATTCTTAACACCGCGCATAAATATCGGCGCAACATCTTTGACAAATTTAAATGGAATATAACCAATCAAAAATTTGATGGACCAATCAAGATTATTTTTGAATAGCGGTTTATTTTTTTATTGGCTAACATGGAAATACATTAGCGTGATGCATTGAACAGGGGGTGACACATGTCACCTGTGTTTTTGAAAGGCAATTTAGTATACGTGCATGCAGACCAAAAGAGCATTCGCTGTTCTATCCCCCTACTCTACGAAATTCGATCGTTACACGAAACGTGATTCGTTGATTTCGTTGAGTGGGGGATAGAACAGCGAATGCTCTTTTCGTCTGCATGCACCTTATGGCGTGCATCATGTTTTATTTGTTTGTAGGATTAGGCATAGGATGAACACACACCAAAAATCATATTCAATAAGTGCTTAGTCACATACCTAGAGGGAGCCAAATGACTTGACTACGCCTGTCCGCTGATTTTGAAAGATGACTTGCGATGAAGAGATTCGCCTTTCTTATATATCGTCCTTTCAATTAAATCTCCTAACTTAGATTAGATAATATTGATAATGATATGTATCATAGTCTGTATTAATATATGTATCGGGTCTTCAATATGGTAACGATTTTGAACCTTACGCTTGAAAGAATAAGTTCTGATTTGTATACATATTATTAAATGGAACTGCACAACACTAGTTTTATTAAACGGTTTTGCTTAGTTTGTTACTCCGAATATTTTTATAAGCCGAATCCAAAATTTAAAAAAAGAGTCTAACCCTTTCCACTTATCTCAATAGATTTTTAATGTCAGACTTTTTTTGGATTTTAGTGCAACCAATGTATACAATTTTTCAGTGGTGTAACTATACCATCTGGGGCCTGTGGCAAATTATTTTGATGGGGCCCTATCAGTAAAAATCGTCATATTGTACTCAGTTTAATTTTAAATTTAAATTCATGGCCTCTTGGGTCATTTTGCTAGCCCTGCCACCCTATTGTTACGCCACTGCAATTTTTCATTTGAAAGTAAAAAAAGGTAAACAAATATCACCGACTTTCCCTATCCACTGACGTGCTTCATGTAACTTTAGCTACATGTCATCACTCTTATTTTACATAGGAATTAGGAATAGAGTCTATCGCAAAAATCAAAGCATGTGAGTGGATAGTAGGTATTTGACGTCTCTTTGGCATATATCGTAAAACACGTTCGTAGATATATTTTTACGTTAATACTAATCAATATCAATATTTTAACAAATAAAACTGGCCAAGAGCATGTCGGGCCATGCTCCGTACAGAGTTCCGTAGTTATTCAACAACGGCTGGGCCAATTTTGTTCGAAATAGTTTTATTTTAAAGTATTCTGTAAGCCCACTATACATGATTTTTTCTTTTTTTTTTGGAGCTACGGGTCAAAAGTTAGAGGGGGGACACAATTTTTTTTTCTTCTGGAGTGATTATTACCGAAAATATGGACTTTAGAAAAAAACTTTCTTTCAAGACCCTTATTCTTTTTAAGAGACCTAAGGTGGTAAAACAAAAACCAAGATTGTGTTCTGAAAGTGCGTGATTATGAAATAATTTAAGTTAGCAGGTTTGTTTACCTTTCATCTACTTTCAACTCTATAACTATATCTCAAGGTCTTATCACTGTAAAAAAATTACATGTGTGCAGTAAGGTTAACATGTATCAGTAAAACGACAACTAGTATAGGTAGATAAATTACCGAGAGCATGGAATTACATTTGTAGTGGAGTTACTAAAACCAACGCTCTTATAGTGGACCTTATATCTTTCCAATTAGGTTTACTATTAGTCAAATGATGACAATACAAGAGTCGAAAAAACACAAACAATACCACACACATTGGAAGCACTACAAATTTAATGCATTTTGAAATGGTCACGTGACTTTTTTGTACGGATCTGTCATTCTCATACATTTATGACTTATCGTATACGATTGCAGAATGGCATCTTGGTTAGGCCTGCTGATCCCTTATGTATGATTTCACATACAAATCACATCACATCATAAGTCCATGATAGTCCACTGCTGGGCGTAGGCCTCTCCTATTAACTATGCGTATAGACGCATTAGGAGGTAAATGCCCATAATCGCCACGCTGGGCAAGCGGATTGGCGATCGCAGTAATGTGTCCACTATGATGACGCTGCTGCCCATCATCAATCTTTTATCAAATAATGGTCAGTGACACTTCAATCCCTTAGTCGACTTTTACGACACCCGCAGGAGGAGTTGGGGTGGTGACAAATGTATTCTTACTGCCGTCACCACACGTGTATTAAACTGTTTCGAAAAAACAATTCCCTCTGAGTTTCTTAACTACTGGTTGTTCTCAGGACAGTGGTGTAGGGTTAGAACCGGTAGTAGATTTTTTTTCTCTTGATATTGTGTCAGACGATTCGAAAATGCTTATTAATTACTTGAATAAAGAATTGTTTGACTTTTACTTTGCTAACTTCGATTCGAAATCCGCAAATTTGGTTTGTTGGTGTATTTGGTTGTCACTCTCACTCCAATGCTGCAATGACGCCTTCGTTGGCGTAACCCTTTAGTATCGTTTGGTAGCCAAATTTGGTAGCTGGCTGTCAAATGGGAAATATGGTTTCCCGCCTGGTAGCCAGCTATGAAATGGGCATAACTTTCCCATCTCGTAGCCAGATTTGGTACAAATCTGGTTACAAATTGGTAATGATACGTCCCGATTTAAAGGCAGTTACCTATTGGGATTTGATTCCCATTTCGAAGCTGGTTACGAAACATTGACAACCAAACGGTACTAAAGGGGCGTAGCAGAGTAAAGTCCTCGTAATCATCCCAGGAGCGGGGTGCGCGGGTGAATTCTGTTTTTTTCATGGCTTTAAAAGAAGAGACGAAACAAAAACTCTTAAAAGGTTCCTTCAACATCCTCTCAACTCTCAACGTCCCCAAATGACGGTGCAACGACCGTCCCACCCTTGTGGGATGCGACCCGGCCACAGCTGCAGTAGCGGAAACGCGGGAGCAGCCACACATACTCCAGGAGGAGTATCGTTTGTATATTCAGTTCAGTCAAACTCTTAAAAGACGGGAAAACGAATCACGCGGCGACAGGCTGTTGCACTCATGTGCTGACCCTACAGGTAGGTATTTATCATTAAATAAAATAGGTATATATGTTTGATATTATGATTATAATCTGAAAGAGCGGATAATGTAAGTACTTAAGAATGATAAGATTAAATATGATTTACATTAAAATTGTACTTCTGTCTTACAATTAAATGTCCAAACTTTGATTAGATAAATTCTGGTTTAGAGATTTCAGATATTTCTTTATCAATACTTAATGCAAGTACTTAGGTTTTCCTTCCGCTTGGTTAAAATATTGTAAGTTAATTTTGAAAGGTTCCCATTTTTTTTAGGGTGCCATATACATCCATACTAAAAAGGTACCTACAAAAGGAACCCTTATGGCGACTCTGTTCGTCCGTCGTCCGCATATCTGTCACTATGTTGTCTGTGGTCTGTCATATCCTTAAATATGTAGGTATCTGAAAGCCACAGAAGCTATTAAAATTGGAACGCAACATAATCACGGTATTATATTTAATTTGATTAACTGTGAAAAAAATAATAATTTGTAAGAGCTATTTCATCGTTTTTATATATTTTTGGTGAAAAAAGTACAAAAAAAGAGGTAAGTACCTACTTATGTAAAAAATACTACTAGCTTCAAAATCATCATAAACTGACAGGAAAAATATGACTATACTTCTATCTTACAAAATTTTTTTTATTCCTCTAACTTAATTTTTTTTTGTCAAAATCGCGATTCTTTAATCATCATCATCAGCCAATTGACGTCCACTGCTGGACATAGGCCTCCCCCAGAGAGTTCCACAAAGATCGGTCGTGAGCTGTCCGCATCCATTGGACACCCGCAACCTTTACAAGGTCGTCGCTCCATCTTGTGGGGGGCCTTCCCACGCTGCGCCGTCCAGTGCGTGGTCGCCACTCGAGAACACGCCGACCCCACCGGTCATCGGTCCTCCGGGCAATATGGCCAGCCCACTGCCACTTCAACCTGGCGATTCTTCGGGCTACGTCAGTCACTTTCGTTCTTCTGCGGATCTCGTCATTCCTGATGCGATCTCGCAGAGAAACCCCGAGCATTGCCCTCTCCATCGCTCGTTGAGTGACTCTGAGCCTCCTAATGAGTCCCATAGTGAACGACCACGTTTCAGATCCGTAAGTAATCACTGGCAACACACACTGGTCGAAGACTTTCGACTTGAGACACTGCGGTATATTGGACGAGAAGATATTGCGTAGTCTCCCGAACGCCGCCTAATCCAGTCTGATTCGACGATTGATCTCCTTCTCGAAGTTGGACTTACCCAGCTGGACTGTTTGTCCCAGGTATACATATTCGTCAACAACTTCGAGTGTAGAGTTTCTAACTTTCACTGGAGTTGGTATCACATGGACGTTCGACATGATCTTCGTTTTGTCCATGTTCATCTTAAGACCAACATCTTCAGAGACTCTACTGAGATCATCGAGCATAGTACTTAAGTCCTCCATGGTCTCAGCCATGACCACTATATCGTCGGCAAACCGAAGGTGAGTGATGTACTCGCCATTGATGTTAATGCCAAATCCCCTCCAGTCCAGAACCTTGAAAACATCTTCCAGTGCAGCGGTGAACAATTTAGGTGAGATAACATCTCCTTGTCTTACTCCTCGCTGCAATGGAATCGGCTTCGAGCTCCGGTCCTGGAGGCGAACTGACATATTGGCGTTTTCGTACAGGCACTTCAACACTTCGATGTACCGGTAGTCTACTTGGCACCGCTGGAGAGACTGTAGTACAGCCCACGTCTCGATCGAATCAAAGGCCTTTTCGTAGTCCACAAACGCTAAGCAGAGGGGCAAGTTGTACTCTTCGGTCTTCTGTATAACTTGACGGAGCGTGTGTATGTGGTCTACGGTGCTGAAGCCTTTTCTGAATCCGGCTTGTTCAGGAGGCTGGAAGTCGTCGAGCCTGCGTGTGAGACGGTTTGTGATGACTCTCGAAAACAACTTATAGACATGGCTCAGAAGCGTGATGGGTCTGTAATTCTTTAACAGGGTGTTGTCACCCTTTTTGAAGAACAACACCACCACACCTCTGTTCCATGCCTTTGGCGTTTTGCCTCTAAAGATGGCGGAATTAAACAGCTTTTGAAGGGCCCTAAGGACTGGTTTCCCACCCGCCTTCAGGAGTTCGGCTGTTATTCCGTCATCGCCTGGTGCCTTATTGTTTTTGAGTTGTTTGAGAGCCATCCTAATCTCGTACAGGCTGACGTCCGGTATATCTTCGGTATGGTGTCGAGTCAATTTAGCTCGTGGGTCGTTAGCTAAATTGGAGATGGGTCTTCGTGTTGATGTGTACAGCTGTCCGTAAAAGCTCTCTATCTCACTCAAAAGCTCAGGTTTGGATGAAACGATCCTACCGTCCCCAGTCTTCAGCTTCGCAAGCCAGCTCTGACCAATAGACAAATCTCTCGCAAAAACTTTAGAGCCTTTGTTCCGGTCAATAGCCTCTTTAATACGGTTGGTATTAAATTGGCGTATGTCGCGGGTGATCGACTTGGAGATTTGTCTATTGAGCCGGCGATATGATGCGGCATCTTCTGGGGATTGTAGAACCATTTCACTCCTTTCCTTCATGAGCTTTAGAGTTGGATCAGAGAGCCTCTTATTGCCTTTCTTCCGCTGGGTCTTAAAGAACTTTGACCCAGTGGAATAGACAGCTGCCACAAACCCGTCGTTATACTCATCCACATCCACGTCGCTGGGTAGGCAATCGAAACGATTTTGCAGTTCGAGCTGGAAGCTCTCGGGGTTTTGGAGTTGGATCGGTGCCGGTCGGAGCGTAGATTTTATCAATCGAGATCGCTCTAGCTTGACGCTTATATTTAATATGCCCCTTACAAGGCGGTGATCGCTTCCGGTTTTAACCGCGTTGATCACAGAGACATCATTAAATATATGCTTCTTAGTCGACATGATAAAGTCAATCTCGTTTTTGGTTGCACCATCTGGGCTCATCCAGGTCCACTTCCTGTGTTCTCGCTTCTTGAAGAAGGAGTTCATCATGTAGAGTCCCTCCTTCTCCATAAAACTGGCCAGTAAGTGACCCCGGTGATTACGAGACCCAACCCCAAATTGCCCCACTCTCAGCTCATCATCGTTTCGCTTGCCCAATTTCGCGTTAAGGTCCCCCATAACGATGGTGAAGTAGGTTTCAGGACTGTGCATGGCTTTTGATATGTCCTCATACACAGCTTCTACCTCTTCGTCGGAGTGTGAAGAAGTCGGAGCGTAGACCTGTATGACCTTCAACGAGTACCGCTTGGATACTCTGAGTATAAGGTACGCCACCCTAGTCGACACACTCTCGATCTTCACCACGTTGCTCACGAGGGACTTGTGGACGAGGAACCCGACACCTCCCTGGGACTGTTGGTCGCCCTCCCGGAAATAGAGCAGGTTACCGGACTTGAGGGTTATCGTGTCCTCACCCTCTCTTCGGACTTCCGATAGCCCAATAACGTCCCATCGTAACCCGCTCAGGTCTTCCTCGAGCTCAGCCAATCTCTCGTCTGTCCGCAGTGTGCGCGTGTTAAGTGTTGCCAGGGCCAAAGGTTGTCGGTGGTGGTAGCCGGATCTTCGCCGGAGATTCTTCGCACCCCTGACTCCGCTAGTGCCCTGACCGCTACCAAAGCCAGAGCACCGGGAGTCGCCGGAACCTCGGGGCCATTTTTTGTGTGTGCTTGTCATAGGGGGTAAATGCCATAATCGCCACGCTTGGCAGGCGGGTTGGCGATCGCAGTTTAGTACACCGCATTACAGGGATGCTGCTGCCCATCCACCGGTGGTTTTGGACGTAGTTTAACGACATACCCGGGTCGATTCTTTAATGTACCTACATAAAATCGGTATGCTTACTTGCTCAGTTAAATTTGACTTTTTCATGATACTGTTGTGTTTTCATATAGACTGCCAAGATTTTTTTGAGATTAATGTAAAGGAAATTCAAATACGGCCACAATTTTAAAACGGCAATGTACAAACTTTAGTTCATTGTTAATTTTTTTAATCATTTTATTAGGTAGTTCAGGTGCCGAGCCTCACCGCCATCGAGCACCTCAAGTATCCAGTGCAATATACTTTGTATTTTGTAGTGGTTATGTGGTATGTCGGGTGATGTCGGCCAAATATGTATTATTTACTTATTGTTCTTCAAATATTATGTGCACAGATGTCATATATACCATAGATCAAGCAAACGTATCTACTTAGCGTGTCAAATTAACTCAGTAAAATCTACTAAGTTGTCCGTCTTTAATCGCAGCTTGCAGCTTTCGGGCGTCAAATTTTGTAAGTTGAAGTAAACGAAAACATTCATAATGCCTCCTTAAGTAATATTAATTGCAACAACACAAATAAATATGAATACTCAAGGGCCTGAGACATATTTAAAATCATAGGCATTCAACTTCAGTACATAATCTGACACGCTCGGCCGCCATACAAATGAATGAACGTGTTTCTTCTATTCAAATCTAATTCTGTGATTATGTGATTAAATGGGATATTTCATAGTTTAAATAATAATAATAATGTGTTTATGATTACGGCTTCGATAAAGGGAGGAGTGTTCAACTGATTCGACCAAATAAAAAAGAAAAAAAAGCAGGAAACGGAACCTCGAATGCTTGACATTTTCACATTATTGTACACCTGCCTTAGATATTGTTTACTAGGTGCACATTGAACACATTTTAAACACAAAATTAAATTTCAGTATAATTTCATTTAATTACTGTATCAAACTTCAGTTTCAAACTCTACACTCGAAGTTGTTGACGAATATGTATGTATATCTGGGACAAACAGTCCAGCTGGGTAAGTCCAACTTCGAGAAGGAGATCAATCGTCGAATCAGACTTGGTTGGGCGGCGTTCAGGAGACTTATCTTCTCGTGCAATATACCGCAGTGTCTCAAGTCGAAAGTCTTCGACCAGTGTGTGTTGCCAGTGATTACTTACGGATCTGAAACGTGATCGTTCACTATGGGACTCATTAGGAGGCTCAGAGTCACTCAACGAGCGATGGAGAGGGCAATGCTCGGGGTTTCTCTGCGAGATCGCATCAGGAATGACGAGATCCGCAGAAGAACGAAAGTGACTGACATAGCCCGAAGAATCGCCAGGTTGAAGTGGCAGTGGGCTGGCCATATTGCCCGGAGGACCGATGACCGGTGGGGTCGGCGTGTTCTCGAGTGGCGACCACGCACTGGACGGCGCAGCGTGGGAAGGCCCCCCACAAGATGGAGCGACGACCTGGTAAAGGTTGCAGGTGTCCAATGGATGCCGACAGCTCACGACCAATCTTTGTGGAACTCTCTGGGGGAGGCCTATGTCCAGCAGTGGACGTCAATTGGCTGATGATGATGATGATGACTGTATCAAAAATTATTTTAAATATTGCTAATTAAAATATGAGACTTTCAATGTAAACAAACAATATTTTTTTATATTACATAAATAGGAAAATAAGTTGATAATAAATGTTATTTATTTATATTATAATTATTTTAATCTAAAATTTGACTAACTTCTGCTGTTCAGAATTATCAACATTATATATTATATTTTAGGTATAACTCACACTTGATCAACATTTTAACTAAAAAAATTTTCTCCAAAAAATACCTGACGTCGCCTTAGACCACTTCCCTATATCTTCTAGTTTCCGATTCCCCCATACAGTCCCACTTAAAAAACACCCTGTATATACCTACTCACATTGTTTTTTTATTAGTCAACAACAAAGAATATTATTTTTAAAAGATGACTTGCAATTTATTAATTCATAATTTTCCTTATTTATTCATATTTAGGTAATTATTAATTTCAATAATTTTCCAGTTTGGATAAGATAGTAATGATAATATTATATCATCTTAGTGTCAAAGCAAATAAAGAAATGACGATTTTTATAACTATGTATTCTTGTCCATTAGGTACACGCGTTTACAGAGTGAACGGCAAAAATCTTACATCGAATAATTTTCAAGAAAACTTCCTCCTTATACGTCCTCCTTTAGTACCGTTTGGTAGCCAGATTTGGTAGCTGGCTAAAAAATGGGAAATATGATTTCCCGCCTGGTGCCCAATGAAATGGGAATAACCTTCCCATCTCGTAGCCTCGTAGCCAGATTTGGTACAAACCGTGCGGTTTCAGAGGAACTTCCTCCCGCGGACGGTCCGTCTGTGGAATGAGCTCCCTGCCGAGGTTTTCCCGTTGGACTACAGTATGGGGTTCTTCAAAAGAGGACTGTACAAGTTCTTATTGGGTCGGCAACACGCGCATGTGACACCCCTGTGGTTGCAGGCGCCCATAGGCTACGGTGACTGCTTTCCATCAGGCGGGCCGTATGCTTGTTTGCCACCGGCGTGGTATAAAAAAAACCTTTTGCGATTTTATTCCCATTTCGAAGCTGGTTACGAAACTTTGGCTACCAAACGATACTAAAGGTACGTCCTAGCGCTTTTCAGTCGCGGCCACTGCATTCTACTGCTGGTGGGCATGATCTACTAATCCGATCTAGGCCGATAGGATCTAATCTGAATCGCGATGTGTCAGGGGGTTTACCATGACGTACTAATGCGGTTCAGTTTAGGTCGAGAGAAAGCACTATGAAAATTACTACGAACAAATAAAACATGGAAGCCGCACGCCATAGTAAATTGCCTTTCAAAAACGGTCCTGAATTTTAGTTGAGAAATGTTACCCCCTCGTTAATCATCACGGCAATGAATTTGAATTTCAACCTATAAAAACTTAAACCGCCATTTAAAAATAGTTGTGATTGGTCCATCAAAACTTTTGATTGGCTATATTCTATAAACATTTGTCAAAGATGTTGCGCTGAAATATGCGCGGTGTTAAGAAAAGCGTTATGTCCTGCCAATCTTTGCACAATTGAACAATATGGTCGCAGGAAAATTTACTTTCGCACGTGTGCAGAAAAGTATCACAGTGTGTGCGGAAAGTGAAGGTGTACAGGTGTAGGTACTTACTAAAACAAGGCACAGTGTATTGTGTGTATTATGGAAGCCAAAAAAGTGACATCCCCATTTTATTACGAATTACTAATGGTTTAGATCAAACCACAGAATATATAAAAATGATCAAACTAAAACTTTAGTTTCTAATTTGTTACTTATTGAGAAATACTATTTTGAAGACATATTTCGAAAATAAATTCTTTGACTAAGTTTTCTGTTGTCCTAAGCGTTACATAAAACCTTCAACGACGTACATTTAGAGGTAATCATGGCATCGCTTAGACTATATCTGTTACAATTTAATGATTTTGTTTTTTTTCTTCCGTACCGTATCATGCCAGCTTCATTATTATGTCTTCTATCTACCCTATTTGATAAGCCATAATTCCTAGCAAGCCGTGTGGTGACGGCAGTAAGAATACATTTGTCACCACCCCAACTTCTCCTGCGGGTGTCGTAAGAGTCGACTAAGGGATTGAAGTGTCACTGACCTTTCTACAAGATTGATGATGGGCAGCAGCGTCATCATAGTGGACACATTACTGCGATCGCCAATCCGCTTGCCCAGCGTGGCGATTATGGGCATTTACCTCCTAATGCGTCTATACGCATAGTTAATAGGAGAGGCCTACGTCCAGCAGTGGACTAACATAGGCTGATGATGATGATGAAGATGATGAATTCCTGGCAATCTAAGGCTCTGACATTTATCTCACGTACTTTCACTTTCCGAACCGAGCCTAACAGTTTCTTACGAATAATATATTTTTAAATTTGACTTATCTCGTTTAATCAATAATAGAAGATATCTTTGCTCTATCCAAACGCATCACCGATAAAAATAAACGCCGATGACTGGTTTATCACATGATTATGCGAAATTCCGCGTTCTGACGGCAGTAAGAATCCATGTGTCACCACTCCAAATCCTCCTATGGGTTTCGGAAGAGTCGATCAAGGGATTTAAGGCCGTGGTCGCTTTCACCCGCCACACGCGGCCGACGACAGCGGGACAGCTGGGACACAGCTCGCGGCGGTCTAAAACGACTAAGGTCCGACCGAGACCCATATTTTAGTCTCAGCCGAGACCGAGACCGAGACCGAGAATAAATTTGATTCTCGGCCGAGATCGAGACACTTAAAACAAGATTATTTACAACACTTTAAACTATACTGATAGAATACGACTGGAGAGTTCTAAGTTTGCGTCCATGCATCATTTACTCAACCCTGGGTGTTCAGGGATTCATTCTTTATTTAGACTTGGAATAAAGCATTCATGCTTTATTCCAAGTCTAAATCAAGAATGAATCCCTGAACACTGCGCTAGTGACCTTTTATACCGTCAGCTCACAAACTACCTGCTTCATAGGCGGATAGATACCAACACGACGTTTAATGTCTAGCTGCATGGACCAAGCAAAGACCATCTCAAGCAAAACATTGCTTATCGTTTTCTAGATTTTATAACTCTTAACAAATTAAATGTAAACATTGCAAATAAGGCTATTCTCATTGTAAATAACACTATTCTGACGTTCGACGACTCGACATGTCGTACACGTTTACGCCAACTGAAGCATGTCTCCGACAAGTATATATGTGTAAGTATATTATATTTAGGGCGAGTAATGAGTGTTGTCAATGTAACTATGTTCAAAATCGACACATGCAATGTGGAAATCTATAATATTGGCACAGGTATTTGTCACACTTTGCAACCTAAAGCTGGAGCTCAAACACTTTCTTTTGCTGAAGGGATTTTAATCTATAACTGAGTACGAAGACAAATATTAATAAGCCTATTTTTGACAGCCATTTTAATGTCCTTATTTTTTTTTTGTATGTGTAGTTTTGTATCTTTATTATAATAACACATTTTTTTATATATCCTACTAAGACCGCCTGTTGTTACCTGATTTTGTTTCTCTTTTTAAATGTTGTAATTTTATTTTATGTTTTTGGTGCAATAAAGAATATTTATTATTATTATTAAATGCTATTTGAATTAATCATTTATCGTATTGCCTAGATTTGTTTGTTTTATAATTTGTAATTAATGACTTTTTAATTTTTTTATGTTTAATATTGACAGCAGTTAAATGAAGTTTGTTTAAGTAATCGTATTCTTTTTTTTTTAATTTTTATTGATCTATGGATGTAAATTGTTGTTTTAATTATTTTTATTTTAGGTTAAGTTTTTAATTTTTTCATATAAAATAATTATTGTGAATGAATAAATAATGATGATCAGGACCCGTAATTTTCATGCCGATGACATCAATTTGACGTCACGCTCCATTTAGGGTGATCCGAAATAGTTTTATTGTTTTTTATTAATCATTAGTCGTCAATCATTTTAATCATGTACAAATAACTTTACAAGTAGTATATTTGCACGTGAAATAAATAACACCTACTTGATACGTGAAACATAAATAGAACTATTGGATTTGTTTTTATACATACATTTTTTTAATGATATTGTTAACACATTTCAATAATTACGTAGAAAACACAATTCCTCTTTAATGTACAGCACGTATAAAGTAGGAATTATTTATTTCACGAGTAAATATACTACTTTTGAACATATTTGTACATGATTAAAATGATTGACGACTAATGATTAATAATGAACAATAAAACTATTTCGGATCACCCTAAATGGAGCGTGACGTCAAATTGATGTCATCGGCATGAAAGTTACGGGCCCTGATGATGATATACGATGATGATGGAGACTGTTCTGCTACCTCTGCTACAACAAATGCTCTGCGGCAATCAGCTATCATTATGTAAATGGTGTTCTCTCGTGCCCGTTGTGTACACGGGTCTTTATTAACAAGATCGGCTACGTCACCCACACGAGAGCACATGAGCGTCAACAATAGGAGTTGAAGCAGTCGCCGTGGCCGAAAACGGTCAGGAGCATATATACTCTGCTACAGGGGGGTTACCATGACGTATTAATGCGATTCAGTTTAGGTTCAGGGAAAGGGACAGTGATATACGACTCATATAGCCATGCCCCTTTCTCTCGACTTAAACTGAACCGCATTAGTACGTCATGGTAACCCCCCAGGTTTTTTTTTTAGCGAGGAGGAGGAAATCCTCATTGGATACCACCAGGCCGGCCCTGGTGGCATGCTCGACTCGACTGACAATGGCAGACCGCCCGAAGATGGAATGCCATCCCCACTCGCCTACGGACTAAAACCATCCCCCCTAGGGATAAGGATAGGTTTGTTAAAGGGTCGGCGCTATTGATGTACGCCTTCCGTTCAACATTATGGGTGGGCGGGAAAGGATTATATGTTCAAGGAGGGTGCGCCAAAGTATTTATAAAATTGCAACTTAGATTATTGGAACTCCGAAAATTTTTCTTATACAATTTAACTTCATAATGATCGGTATTTAGAATAATCTTTGTTCATAATTATCATCACATAGAATTATTTATGTTCATAATATTGTTTTTCATACATATTTTTAGTACTAACTTTTATGTTTATATAATTTTTCACTATACTTATTTTATGCTATATATTCTAATGTTATAGGTATTTATTTTTATCTGTACTGGTTTTATGTATGAATTATTTTTGTTTAATTAAATATAAATCGTACTATTACTGTAAACTAGCTACCTGCACAAATCAGGTTGTGGCAGAGTAGGTACTGTACTAAACGGGTTCCCTCTAAACTTTTTTTGTCCGTAACGCTTAGGACATAACAGACTTGGTATAATCTATTTTGGCATCAACTTAATGAGACAGAAACATCACTTGGCTTAAATAACAATATTTCGAATATTATTTTGTCCGAAACTATCTTGGCATATCATTATTTACGCCGAGTGTTATAAGACAGAAATTAGATTTGCATTTTTTTTTGGGCATGTAGCCACATGTTCGAAACTTGCCTTTTTCGTCAGGCAGAATTAGCTGCGAGGTTGAAAATTTCTGCAGTGAGCGAGCGAAGCGAGCGAACAAAACCTTCCGGGGCAGATCCGACTCGGATAGGTTAGGTTAGAAGACTAAGGCGGGAGCTTTGCTCCCGCCTTAGTCTTCGAGGTTATTTTTTTTTTAGCAACCTAGAAAGTACTCAGCTCAGTAACACAGTAAGTAACGTACAGAATATTACAACTACCTCGATTATATTGAGAGGTTGTAATTATTCCTTCTCTGTTATGCTAAAACAAACTATGCCGATACTTTTTATGCACATCCAGATTATGCCTCATCATAAATAGGAGCATCGAAATTATGCTCGAATAATATTCGAACAACTCGAAATCTGCCACAAAGAAATATGCTAAAGTTGCATATGCCACAACAGTTTCTGCACAAAGCCCAGTTGTAACGACCCGCCCCACTTAAAAACCCCTCATTTATAAATAATACTAAAACTACTTAGTCGACTCTCCTGCTTTTAAAGTTTTGGCCATGAAGAAGTGTGATCGTCTAGAGATTGATGGTGGACCCTAACATTGTTTCATAGTAACCTAGAGTCTTTGACAATAACAGAATATGTGGAGCTTGTGGAGATAAATAATAATGCCTAAACTAAAGAATAAAGAAGTGTATTCGCAAAGATTAAAACAATATTATTAATAATTGTTCAACAGTCACATTATAATAAACATTTCTAATGTAAAGAAGTATGTAGATATTTATAGAGAATGGCATAGCAAAACAATTAGTTAATTAGGAAAACAATTAGTAACTTAAAACATAAATTAACAATGCAAATCCTTAATATTAAAGAAGCCCCACCTGCGAAGAGAGACAATCATGAGAATTTAAAATATAAATGTTTAGTATATAAGGTTAAAAAAAAAACAATAAAAAATAATTATTGTTTTTTTTTTCCTAATCCACTACCAGCTATTTCTTGTCGCGGCTAACTTGTGATAGTCCATTCCTTTGCTTTTCTACCAGAGTTTCAAAGGAATTTAAATATAATTTTACAACAAATGTACTCTTAAGTACCGAGTTAATATAATAAAATAGAACAATGGAAGATTTTCCATATTCCTAGTCTACGTTCATATGAATTCTTAAAAGAACTCACGTTTAGAAGTACATGTGACAGTGTTACTTCATCATGTACGAACTATCATCAAGCAGGATGTGGTCTGCGACCCTAGGCTAACCTAACAGACGCTACCAGCATTTCGGAAAGCCTATTCCAAGCGAGAAGAAATGCCAAGAAACTCGCTTGTACTGAGATTTCAGCTCAACTACCTTCAACAGTCATTATTTATATAGAGTAGAAGGAGTACTGTAACAGCCTTAGCTTATCCATTACTACCAATGTCATTTAGAATTCCAGATTTTAAAATCTATATGCATAAGAACTACCACATTCAAAGTATAGTGGTTACCAACTTCTGATCTTATGTTACATTCGATCAGTGCTAGATCCAATCGGTTTTCCAAATAATTCACCAGATCCTGTAATGGATTACAAATTATTTATATTTTAGCATTTATTGTATTCAGTAAGTTGAACTCAAATTAGATTTAAAAAGTTGATATGCTAATTTTAAAGCATAGGTAATCCATTATAATGAATTCCTTAAGATTTGTATATTTAAATACAAAGAGCCCTCACTTAGGGAAAACTTTAGATAAGTAGGTATGTAAATATACATAGATATTTGGTCTAGATTACTAATAAGTAACCTAAGTTTTATTGTATAATATGAAAGCAAAGACTAAATTACTTCATAGCCTCTTTTGTGCTGTAAATAGTAATTTATTTTATACTATATCAATATGTATGAAAGATTAGATTTGGATACAAATATATATTATAATTATAAATGCAGTAGTCTTGAGTATATTAAATACTTGATCATTATACTGTGCCTTTTTATGAATAGTATTTATAAAGATGGATAAGATATTAATGGTATTTCAAATACGTATTACAATGGTTTTCATGTGTTCAACCTAGATTACTAGATTAGGTAATTGGAACTTTATTTCCAAAACAAAGCAGCTGCTCTGAAAATTATGCATGCACACAAAGTAGGTAACATAAGAGTATTAATGAAATCCCATAAGAATGATAGTATAAATTCTTTTAAATTGTAGGTTCAGGTTACTGAGATTATATTTCCTTGATGGAAAAGCAGCACACTGCTCTGTGCACTATGCGCACTACAGACAGACATTTATCACAGGATAATGATTGAAATTTCGTAGCACCAAGATATCTCTCAACATTAATCTCTACTTGTTAGTAGATCTCCGATCAATATACTATCAATATGCAACCCTTTGACGGGCGGAAGATCGGAGTTGGGTTCGAAGGCCTATAGACAATATCTCGCTGTGACGAACAAAAATAAACACTTACCAACTTTCTCGAACTCACCTTTTAAACCAATTCTTTGTCATCTGACTTACTTTTAGTATACTATTACTTCCCTACGTACTTTGCCCATCTGGCTTAATTCACTTCGATTCAACACAGATTCTGAAATCGCATTGACCATTTCGTTATCACCGTTCGGTATCCACAGTCAACGCAAATCGAAGGTACTTGCAAATTACTAGACTTTTTCGTCCACCACGTGACCCCCTTGCAGAGCGACCGTATCCTTCCGCACCTGAGCCAGAAATCCCCCTTTTGCAAAAAATGGCGTCTATTTATAGGGTTTTCGAACTGCCTAAAATGTATCACTAAAATTCCCGAACCAAGTAAAACGTTGTTACTATTTAATATCGACCTTATTTTCTACAACTTAAAGTTTACTTTCTCTTGACTCTAGGTTTGACTTAGAATCTCTTTATTTCTATATGATCTATCGGCCATGTTTTCTAGGATTTTGCACACTAAACTAGCATCGTCCTTTTTAGGTTTTAATAATTTCGTACTGATGTTTGATCAAGGGATTATATTTCGAAAATACTTTTTAGTTCGAATATTTATTTTAATTGTTAGTATTTTATAACACGAGTCAGACTAGACCCACTATCGCGTATTTTAATTGCCGGATTGAACGGAAATGAATTAATTCAATGAAGTACTTCGTTGACTATTTACGATCGTTTAATATCTTAATATTCGCCAATTGAGTTGGTTTACTATGGATACATATATAAAAATTATAAATATAATTACGGAATATATGTAGCAGTTCAAACGGACTGTTACAGCTTGCCCCTCGCGTTTTGGCAAAGACAGGAAGGTTTAACTAACCTGAATCGGAGCCAAAATGCAACCCCAATAATTATAGTTAACGTACAGTTATTGAAATTTGAAGAAAATAGAGAAAAGAAAAAGAAAGCACCCTTCTTTTTCCCTCTCGGCTGTGGTGAATATAATGACCATTACTGAAAAGATTCCAATTAATTTGGTGCAAACCTCAGATTAATAGTATATCGGTTCATGAGTCAAATTACTGACAGCCAGACAACTCATCTTAGCTGAAGCAGAAGGTTGTGAGGCTTCTGTGTTCTTTAACAAAGTCTTTGTTGTTTCATTTGAAATCTATAACCACATTGTTCGGTTGGCGATTTCGCCATCTACATTGTCCAGACGTAATGACGCAACAAAATCCTCTCCGCCAAAATGAGAGACCCTTTCGTTTTTCCGGTTGCCACCAATAATTATTCTCCCCATAAAACCAAGTAACCGATCCAAAGTCCAACACCAAATAACTAGTATCTTCCTTTCTTGGCAATGTCCCATGTCCAAGCAAGATTAATCAGATAAGCATATCTATTCTTTAAATAAATCACTCTATTTTAAAAACCGACTAAAATACTAATTATATGTAATATTTATTGGCAAAACCATTGTTAAGTAAAACTAGGATTTCAAAAAAAAAAAACATCAGAATCGTAAGTGTATCTATGTATAATATAAAATAATAAATTTAGACTTGACTCTTGTTACAGTTTAGAATGTGTAGAATATAAATATAGTTTTGAGCTATGCTTCGCATCAACTCATTTCTCATGCTAATTCTGATTTCTCCCACATGACCACAAGGTGTGTACGAAGTTAGATCAGATATGAGCTTCTTGTAGAGTATGGTGTTATCAAAAAAATGTACCTTGTAATAGGTATCTGTACCATTAACCTAACACCAAGATTTTTTTTGATAACCATATTGTGTTCCCACCCCCCCGTTGTAAATATCAAACTGCTGTCGATATTCTAAGCCTTGCAAAGATGAGGGAACTCATTTGACCATAAAGAAAGAACACACTTCAGCACCCTTACATCAACACTTCCACACAACACAACACGCTCCTTAAATTAATGCATTCTAAATTCATCCTTCCTCTTTCGCTCTTTCACACATTTCCCTTCAACATTCCAAGACCAATCCGAATATGACAATTATTGTTAACATAGATATCCCCTTCCCAATGATTGCAAAATTTATTACTTGTCGATGAAGTTGTAATAAACTTTAAATAAACCCTAAATTTGCTCCGTATAAATACATTCTACCCCAACTACGCATTTACGCCAATGCTTAGGTACTTAAGTTGTGAAGACTACGCATTAACTGCCATTTATTTCAAGGAAAACTTACAAATAAATAAATTCTTACGCATAAATGTTGATTACGCATATCTGCTACATTACAAAATGTATAAATTTTATAAAAGTTTACGCTTGTTGCTTACACTTCAAAATAGAATCATAGCACTCATGAAAATTCTACACAAAGGCATAACATGGTACGCGACAGCCGCAAAATGTTAAATAATACGCAAATGGCCACTTTGGATAAGTTATATTCCTAAAATGTATGTAAATACATATTAGGTATATAAATTTGAATATAAGTTGTATATAAATACATAACTAAATGAAGTGAATACTTAGAACCTTATGGTACTAGCACTTACGTTAAACTCTTTGTTATAAATCCACTTCCCTCTTAATTGTGACTTCGTAGCCTCGTAAGTAAATCTTAACAAAAGAAAAGACAAAATATTTGCTTCCACAGGATTCGAACCCATATCTCGAACTTGACAGACGAACACTCCTCCACTGCGGTACCTATTCCTTACGAAATTATGAAATGATATTACAATTACTACAACGAAACTGTTATCTGAAATAAATTAACAAATATAAAATATTGTGGTGGTACTGCAATAAAGTTATGGTGTATGCTAGAACTGAAAAATATTTTATTAAGTGTGAAAAGTAACTATAACTACCATTCAAGTTTCGCTATGCCACCCTACTAACTTTGATATTGGACATAGCTAAATATTTCAGCGTTAAACCGCTAGATGGCGTTAATTCTATCTTCCCTATTAGTTTTTCCACTCGTTCACAGATGGCGCTAATTCATTCTTTCCTATTAGTTTTTCCACTCGTTTACAGATGGCGCTAATAAGTGTAGTTCATACTGTACCCTTTTATTTTTACTCGAAATATATAAAATATATACATTTACCCTGAAAGAATTCTACTAACATGAAACAAGACAAATTACCAAAGGCCATAGTCGGATTTTCATAGTAAGTCAGCCTTTAAATCAACCAGACTCTAGTATTTTTTTGTGAGTACCTCTTATGATGAAGAATATTTCTGCTGAGTATCAACGTCCTATCGGTGACAGTTTTTGACTTATGATTTTTTTTAGTTTTTTCTTTAATGTGTTGTATCTCAGGATGTATAAAAGCGAATTGCTTCAAATTTTGAAATAATGTTCTTTATTTAGATATGCATCGAATTTAAAAAAATTAATATCGATTGTCGTATAAAAAAAAGAAAAAAAAAGACCAAAAAATTTTTCATATTTTTTTTTGTTTACCTATGAAGTAGTGACACCTCTATTTTCTTTTTCTAATTATAGACCATACATTGGCCTACTAGTTGCCTAAGTATCAAAATTTTCCAAGCGGTACTTCTTACCAAAAATCGGCAATATGTGTGGTCAAGTTCTGCATTCAATCGGTGTTTTTCAATGTAGTATACAAACTCTTCATTTATATTTGAGTTTTCTTATCAGGTTATCTTATTTAAGAGTAAATGCTAATGACAACTTAATGTCATCATGATGCAAGCTGTTTATTTCATTATTAATCGGCCGTTTACCATTTCAACTAGCGTATCTCGATAATATTTAACTGCAATATATTATTTTTAATGAATATCTCATAAATAATATCGAATTACGCTAGTTAAAATAATAAACGGCCGATTAATAATGAAATAAACAGCTTGCATCATGATGACATTAAGTTGTCATTAGCATTTACTCTTAAATAAGATAACCTGATAAGAAAACTCAAATATAAATGAAGAGTTTGTATACTACATTGAAAAACACCGATTGAATGCAGAACTTGACCACACATATTGCCGATTTTTGGTAAGAAGTACCGCTTGGAAAATTTTGATACTTAGGCAACTTGTAGGCCAATGTATGGTCTATAATTAGAAAAAGAAAATAGAGGTGTCACTACATCTCTTAC
>JALPQI010022126.1:0-12149 GCA_025490895.1 Thaumatotibia leucotreta
TCAAAACAATGGGCAATTTAACAAAATTATAACGATATTTAAAAACAACTAACCGCACTTCATTTTATTTCCCCTCTTTTTCCATCTAACTCAAACACAACCAGGAGTAAAAGTGATGGGCATACAAAACATCCCTCGAGTGATGCGCCCTTAATCCATGGCGCGAAATCTCAACGCGCAGCCGCGAATCAATATCCCACCCTCCACCAACACCCCATGTTCTATTGTAAATTTTACACTTATAGAAATACATTGCGCGTTTACATTGGCTGTTTATGAAGCGCGTGAGGTAAAAAGCGCAATGGATTTGGTGGATAGAAATGTGATATTTTACTGTCGCGTGTTTGGGGATTTCACGGAAGAGTTTCGCGCTTGCGCTCTGCATCCGTGGACCCCAAAATTTTGAGACAAGGTGTAAGCGATATCGTCAAGTGCGTCCATTTGCGTGTATTACTGAATTAATTCCAAAAAGTGAGTAATTTACTTATTATTACTGCAGTAATTCGTGTTAAAACTTTGTGTGTTTGCTTAAGTGGTGTTTGAGTTGAAAAACCGATGAGCTGTTTAAAATTTTCTCTACTTAAGTAGGTGTTTAACTTATTGCATATATTATTCTCTTTAAACAAATCCAGATTAACTAAAACATGACCAAATAGTCCAAATAACCAATTATATTCCTGATAATTATTTACAAGAATTAAAACGGATTTCATTGCTGTCCTGCTCACTCTCCAATGTCAGGCGCAGTTGTGTGTAGTCAAAAGTTATGCTGTCGCTACCTATGAATTTACATAAGAGGGACTTACAAAGTGCATTTATTATGTGATTCGAAAAAGTGGGTTTAGAATAAGTTTATGAGAGGGGTTCAAAGCATAAATTTAATTCATTTCACAACTGAAAATGATTAATTATAATCATTATTATTGAACAACGTCGGTATCTAAAGTCAATCGTAACTGCTAACAAATATGTTTTAAAGAATGCTCAAGAGTAAAAAAAGCTTTGCTTCCTATTTTCAAATGCGATGTTCAAAAAGACAGAATCTTACATGTGTGGAACCCCATTGATTATTTTAATTAATGAATATTACCAGCCTTTGTTTGGATTACAGCAAAATGAAATATCGAATAAGTTTATGTAAATGGGAACACTTTATTCCTACTCTCCACTTTAGCCTATCTACTTTTTAAATATCTAGTTCGGCATATTGTCGGTATGGCGAATTTGATCTTAAAAACTGAATAGGCTAACTATATCTACCAAGAAGTATACATAGTACTTGTCTACCGACAGGTCCAAATAAAAATATCACATCTTAACCACATTAGCGGGAAAGCTTCTTTGTGTGTAAAATTGCGTTTTATTTTCTAGAGCGGACAGTAATATCATAAAAATTGGGATTTTTGAATGCACGGTAGCTGATGAAATGATTGAAATTAAATAAATATTTTCAATTTGGCATCTTTCGCTTCTTCGAGTCAAAAATATTAAACAACGACTTATTGGTCCCTTGTGAAACATATATCTGGCCATACCGTTGGCAAACAAGAGTATGTCCATGTGGGAAATAAGCGGTCACCGTAGCCTGTGGACACGTTTAGTAATCTTACAAATATTTGACCATAACAGTTTATTTCTGCCTTTCATTAAAAAGTATACAATGCAGAGGGCTTACTGCGAACTTTGAAAATTTCGCATTAACGGAGAAACAGAGACAGATGCTGGACCCTTATCTTATGTAGACCTTCTCATATAAATGACGACGGTGTTTGCCACCCGCGATGGTACTTTTTTCTTTCTGGCCATTTCACTGTTTACTTCTTGCAAAAAAAACCAGTGGACCCACCAAAAACGAGTTAGCGATTTAACAATCGCTAACTCGTTCTATAAAACCAGTGCCTTATGAAAGGCACCTTCCAGTCGATTACAAAAAAATTGTACATAGTTAAAGGCCTTTAAAAAAGCCTTTATTAAAAGTACAAATCAAAATATTTAGTTAATAAATAATTTGATTTGTAGTTTCGCAATATGTTCAATAGAAGGCCTTTAATTAAACAAAATTTAATTTCATAATTTTGTGTAACAACTTTTGGCGCTGAAAAAAGTCGATTAATTTCGATTTTCTATGAGCAATTACACATTGTTGGACAGAGTATATACTCCATTTCAAATACCATGGCCCGATGCCATATAAAACTTTGAAGTGGCATCGGCCCATGGTATTTGAACTGTGTGTGTGAATAAGTTTCCTGACACAATTGACGCCATCGGGATTTTCCTTTTGATCAAGGCCTTATCAATGTATTTTTTTTCGCAGTCGACTCTGGAAGCAATCTCATCAGCTAAATTATAGCTGTTGAGATGACTACCAGTGGAGTAAGCATTCATTTAGACATTTCTGTTCCAGTCATGACGTGCGGAGCGGAATGCCTGTCCCTAGGCCCTCCGCCGGACTCCATTCTCTACATGCCACCGCCTCCTTTACCAGCGTTTCTCGCAAACGCCGCGAATCTGACGCCTCCTTGTCGCGCCTCGAAGTGCCCAACTCAGAACAATGAGGACAACTCACTGTTTCCTGGTGTGGAGTATCATGAGCTGCCTAGACATGGTAAGTTCTCTTAGACTTGGACAGAAATACGGAAATGATGATTTGCCATCGTATTGTCAAGGTAATGTCCAAATTGATGTTTGTGTTTCTATTAAGTTCAGTACAGTCGATAGGTATGTTGGACGAAATTATACCTATCGATGAATAATTTTAAATACGATGAGAAACAAATCATTCATTCTGTAATTTGTATGATGAATAGTTTTCAGGTATAATTATTATGTGAAATTAATAATAGCCCTGTAGGCCTATGATGGTACCGCGTCTAATCGTTTGTCGGCGTTGCCGTCACGTTCTAACAAGTATGCAAGTGCGTAAGTGACGCGTAACCCGATAAATAGATAAAACGGGACCATCATAAGCCACCTGTAATGTACCATGAGCTGCGTTATTAACGCGGACTTATTTTCTACCCATCCCTTGTGATAATGTTCCATGATAGTCCTGTAATTTGACAGTTCGGTGTGCTTACCATAAGCTGCCACCGCCTTATTAACGCGGACTTACTTTCTACTCATCGCGTGCCCATTCGATCATGTCCGCGTTAATAACATGGTGGCAACTCATTGATATGGCCTGGCCACGACATTGGTCTAAGGCGACCAATAAAAACCATACGTGCGAGAGGGAGTTCCGGTATGGGCCTCTCGCTCCAACTTATAGATTCGCTCGCCGCCGGTCGCCTTAGACCAAAGTCGTGGCCAGGCAAATACGGCTCCCTATTCATTTAACATGACTCTTTCGGTTAGAAAGCAGTAAGCAACCATTTATCTGCCAACTATTCGGCGGCAACAACGTATAAGGTGATATTTTCTTGCATTCTCTACCTTGTACGTTGTTGCTGTCGTATAGGTGACTTGGTGATGATGGACCCTGTGGTAGTGGCGGGTATTGCAGAGCCGGGCGGCGGCGACGATACTTGGCTGCTTGTGGTCATCACGTGCTGTGTCGCTGTTCTGTGCATCGCGGCGCTGTTGGCTCTGTTTCTGCTCAAATGCCGAGAGTAAGTGCTTCGACCCTTAAATTTAGAATACTCTTTTTATACCTGATGGTCCTCCCTGTTGATGATGATAGTACCCTTTATTCTTGTGTCATTAGATACATAAGTTTCCTGATTAGTGTAATGAATTTCAATCTACCTAGTTTATTCATACGTGCTAGCTTCGCATAGCTATATTTGTACTAGGTACCCATCCACCTACAAAGTTCAGTTGGCTTGTCCTTAAATTGTGTCTATCCTGCAAACATTGACCAACAACAGTTTTTTAGGTTTAGTTTTTGTTATGTAAATCGTAGAAATTTAAGTACGACCTTATAACAGCCTTTGTAATAGCCAGTTCCACCACCACCAAGAACCTTCTGATTAAAGTCAGACATGTAGTGTGCTAGACGCTGTCGCGTTACACTCGTACAAGAGGACTGTACGTTATAATAATCCGTCACTCTCTTTTGACTTTCGAATTTCCATTCTTATAATACTCATTATTTTCTATTACCTACAAGGTTGTCCTTATACAGGGCTCGAGGTGGGTGCAAAGGCAGCTCAGGCAAGGCTGGAGGCTCCAATGCGCTCTACGGAGGCGCGGCCCTCGATTCTCGCGTCCTTTGGGCTGCCCTCACTCCCCGGGGTACTCGACACTTCGTAGCTGACACGTACCCACATGACGAAACCGAAGACCATCATTACGAGTGCGTTGAACCTCCGCTATACAAGCTAGGTCCGCCAGAAGACCTCGCAATAACTCGACATTTCAATGTTGAATACGAAGATCCAGCGCCGTTAATCGAAAGCTACGCCGACCGCACTGAGGAGTACTTCAGAAATGGCATGGAGACCCTTCGCAGGGGAAGACCGCTGGTATCCTCGCCTACCAGAATCGAACGCCCCAACTTACCTCCTCTCAATCTCCAGCCAAGGACCCTTCGCAGAGCACCTCATTCACGACGAGTGAGCGACGCTAATAACCCAGAGAAAGCGGCCATCTGAACCGAGGGTGGCGCGGTCTTTTCCGTCGCCGATTCCACTGATTTGGACTACGATTGGCAAACTGACAGCGCCAATATTGATCGACTCGTGTAAATTTAAGACGTATAGGCAGCGACAGATAAAAAAGACTTCCGGAACACCCTGACTAGTGCAAGAATTGTGTGATAAATTATATTCATCTGCCAATCACTTCACTTTTCGACGGTTGCCGTTGCCTGTATTTTCATCTGTTTTAATCATTCTCTGTGAAAGACTTTTGCGCCCCTTAATGCGGCCGTTGGACCACTGTATTGAAATAGTTTTAGTTTTCAGTGAAGAGCATATAGTGTCTTCGTAGGCTGGGTTTTGTGTAATAATGGTCTTAAATTAATTTGCAGCTTACCTGCCTAATGCTATCACATTATCATATTATAAGTCGTGTTGAAATCTCTTTTAAATACCTATTAAATAAAAAGGACATACTTACACACCAGTGTTCGATAAAATTTGGTGCTGTTTTATATGCGTTTCGTATCGAGAACCATCTAGAGATTACTTTAAAATGATTTGATATGTATTGTAAATAAAATATTTATACTTTACGTTGAATAGCAAACCGCCACGTGCAATGTAAATGCAATGCAATTAGATTCTAGTCTTAGATCTACACGTCTTGCTGCTACCCTGTAGTAAAATCGATGACTAACCCTTTAACTGTTTATTCAAACTGTAATTGAGGAAAGGAGTTTATTCATCATTAAATCAGCTCCTTTAACAGATGAAGGGTTATCCATTCACATTTTAGTCAATACGTCTAAATGTCACTGTGTATTTTCCACAATATAGTACCCTGTACTTGATGTCTATTTCTACTCTACATTTCGCTGCTCCAATTACAAAGTTCGATTTTGCGTTTTTCTCAACTTCTAATTGTAGCATTTGACTATACTCCATTTCAAATACCATGGCCCGATGCCACATAAAACTTTGCAGTGGCATCGGGCTATGGTATTTGAAATGGAGTATACCGCAAAAATGTAACATAGGACCGTGTAATATTGAGGTAGCAATTTATTAATACCTACTTCTATTAATGCACTAGATAAACGTACATAATGTAATTCAGGTAGGCAAAACTGCGTAATGTCTGTGTTTTAAATTTTGTAATGACTGCCTTTTATACGTATCATTAAATTATTGTTTTACTCATGTTGTTGTGTAATTAAAAAAATATTATCAAATAACTATTACAAAATTACAATTACCCAAGCAGGGTCACATTTTATAAAGTTACAATTTAGAATTTTGCTGTTTGCCTCTCTTTCTAGCCAATACGTGCGTGTGTTAGAGAGGCAAACAACGAAATTGTAAATTGTAACTTTATAAAACGCGACATAGGTGTCTTTGCACACATAAGATAATTATCATGTCTCTGCCGTCTATATTATCTCGCATGATTATTTGTCATTGGTAATAGTGTGCATTTCTAGCAATAATATGGATTAATTAATTCAGTTGTGCTTAGGTCGCAGAGGCTTTGGCCCAACATCGCTCATTGCAACAATAAACGAGTTGTACGAACAAACGATCCACGCACCTGCGTACAGTCGTGTTCAGAAATACGAACACGGTTTTACACCTTAATACAATGGGTTAAGGTGAAGAAATGTGTAAATATTTCGATGGATGACAACGAAAACTCATTAACACGTTCACGGACGATAAGGAGTTTGGCTTCCGACCAAAAATGACACATAAATTTGTATGGAAATTTTGTACATGCTATAGCATGCGTGTCATTATGACACATGAGAAATATGGTAGCTAAGGACGCATACTACTATAGCATTCGACTGCTATAGAATAACTTAGTCAGGAGTCGATTACATATGCCAGTAAATTTCTGTATCATTGTCCTGCCACACCAGTTCTCGTTCGTTAGCTGATAGTTCCGACTCCTCGACACTTAAAACCTCTTCCGAAGATTTATCAGTTGCCTCCTCGAACAACCTGACAAATTTTTCGTGTTCTATTTGTCATCGTCTAGTTATTACAAATATTACAGATATATTTGACTAATAATGTATTTATGCCCCCGCTATGCTGTAAACAAACAGTATTAAACGTCTAGAGCCAATTATCGACCATATTATGTTCTTGAAAACGTAAGCGAAACACAACGGCGAACATATTGATGGAAATATTTTAATTTACCTTTCGCATATTTAAATCCATCTCCAATTCATTTCACAGTAAAAAATAAATACCTACTAAAATTCTTTACAGCAACGTATTCAAAATATATCGACACTGGAAATTTCAAATGTCGTAAGGGACAAAGGTCCACTTTTCAGGAGAGCCAAAAAACAAAAACCAAAATTTAAAAAAATCATAACTTTAAATATTCATCCGAATTAGATGGTTCTTATATACATAACTACGAAAAAGCTTTATCTTCATTAGACAATTAGGTATATACTTGTAAACTCAATAGTTTCGGAGATAGTGTCCCTTACGCCAGAAATTTACTAGACAGATGTCCCTTACGCCCCCAAAAATTTCTAGTTTTTTTTATAGAAATCTGTTACGACAAAAACGAAAACACTACCTCTTTGTCGTAACTGTCAAATAACATGCTACATTACAACTATTTTCTGTTGTAAAGTCATTCTAGTTTCCAGATTAATTGAAGTAAGTAGCGTAAAAATGCAAGAAAATATAAAGTTGTGTACTTACAATTGTATTATTTTCATAGACGGAAATCAATTTCACGTGTAATTTATTATATTTTAGATAACCCGTTACAATTTATAGGAAATAAAACCAAACATGTTAGGTATGTATATATTTTAGTCAGCTTAGTGTTGTGAAAAGAAGAAAACATATATCTAAAAATTACTTTGAGAGCAACCTGAGCCCGAAACAAAAACATATATTAAGAAAGAAATTCTGGATAAGTAATCTAACTGGCTCCGCAAAGATCTATGACCCTTTTTGATGATACTCGTGCTATTAAGACGTGCGGTCAAAGGAACTATCGAATCCTTAAGGAACGAACCACTGACTGAAAACCTACATTTGTAGCCCAAAAAATGGTTAAGGAGCGCTGAGTTAGTGCAAGCCATTCAAATCGTCTGAAAATTATGAAGTGTTTCCTACATTATCAAAACGAAATCAAGGCGTCCTCCTTCCGCACCTGGCAAAATATTTCGGGCAAGCATTGCATTGGTGTTTATACTGAGAAAATGGACTAGTGTCAAGGTACGCTTTATACCAGAAAGCAGGTATAGATAATACTCGTCCTAAGTCCTTCAAACATATTAGTCTAACATCTCTATTTCTTTCACTACTTGGTGGCAAGATCGCTAAGTCTAAATCAACATGTTTACCAAAAACTACCCCAATTGACCTGGTCACAAGGTCCATAAAAGTAAGTAAGTTACTTAGTGAGTAATTCTTTACTGCACCAGTAAGAAAATAACAGAAAGAAACAAAATAAAAATAAGCTAAGCACACGATACAGGTTACCGTCAACTGCTACAACTTTGCACGGAAATTCATGTTTTTTTCAAGTAACTCTTAAAGTATGTGTTATCTGTACTCTTTCTTACATTGCTAAGCTAATCTAGTTCAAAATACATTAGTATCAGGGTTCAAAGTATGCCAAATACTAATAGTTTAGCTTCTAGAAACATTTAAAGTTACAGTCAAAGTTGTAGCCAAAAGCTGCAACTTTGCCTAGTGGATTATCTGTGGTAATATATGGAGAATTTAAAAATGGAAACCCTTTTTAATTTTATAGCAGTCATGTCTAAGCCAAGGTGCCAGTAGAATACACTAAATACTACGCAAGTATTTTTTTTTACGACATAGGCATAGTTGTGACGTGTTCTACAGCATTTCCATACATTGTCCCAAGCGTAGCTAGGGTTGTGCCAAACAAAATAGACACCAATAATTTTACAACTTAAAAAAATTGCATTTCTTTTATTAATTTAATAAATTTCAGTATTGTAAGGGTTGAAATAACAAATAGTTAATAGTAGCTAAAGACTTAATTAATAAAACTATTTTTTTTTCATATTTTTTTATAAAATAAATATAGTGTCAACCCTAGACCAGGCAATTTTGGGACATGTACATTCTAAGAAACCTTTCCCAACATTGCCCGTCGTCATTCTGGCCTTAAAAGAGTTTATTTACATGAAAAACTTCATAAAACATCGCAAAGAGCATATTTACTTACCATATGAGTACTCCACAAGTGGCTATAACAGATATTTTCGCACTTATAATAAAAGTTTTGAACACATCGAAAAAACACTTGGTTGCTTTCTAAGCGTTAACACCGACTGAGTTTAAAAGTAGGTGTGCTGCCAGGAAAAAATATGTTGAAATGGGTTGCCAGATAAATTCTACAAATTTTACTATTTATAGAAGAAAAGAATATGTAATAGTTTGGTAGAAAAGTGAGTTTTTGTAAAATGGGCAAAATTGTAGCAGGTTGGCAAAGTTGCAGCATTCGACGGTAACAAAGCGGCGGCAAAGTCTAGAGAATAAGCAAACAGGTCGGTGTGTATTCCTTGATGTCGAAGGTGCTTTCGATAATAAACTCACAGAAACCATCCTTAATGAAATTAAATCAAAGGGATGAAACCACGACTATATGGGTCCGAAGAGTGCTCTCTAACAGAATAGCTACTCCAACCCTCAATATAACTGAATATGAATTTCACACAACGACAACCCTGTCGTAAACACTGAGAACACCCGTTGAACAGCCTGCAAAAACCAACTTGAAAGCCTGGGCTTTCGGGAATAAAACAAGCACATCGAATGTGGCTTCAGCAGACAGTCGAAGTACCCTCAAGATACAAATGGACCAACGACCAGAATGATTGTCGTAAATGGCACCACAGGTACAAGTAGGTGAGAGGCCTAAGGTCAGAGTTTGCGTCAGCATCAGCAAAATGGCTTTCATTTTCTAGACAGAAGTCAATATTATGATGATTTCCGCGCATAAATATTACATTATGTGTGGCAATCAGTTTGGACAGAAACCTAAAAACCAATATTATCTATTATCTACATCAACTCAAACAGTCAAGCTGCGATGCTCTCACTAGTCCAGTGCTGCAAGAATAAATTAAACGCCCTTGACTTTAATGAAGTTACACTTAGATGGGTATTAGGATATTCCAATATTGTTGGAAACGAAACAGCAGATGAGTTTACCGGAAAGAACGGCAACACACGCATTGTCAGCCCAGAGCCTTTCTATAGAATCACCAAACCGGAGCCATATTATCTGCTGAACAAACTAGATATCATAAGATAAGATAAGAGCAATCGCACAGTTGAAGTCCATCAAAGTAACTCTCACTCGTAAGCTCTTATCCAAGGGTTCAATAACAGAAAACAATAAAGAGCTACTTGAGCTCAAAAGTAACAAAGCCTGTGAAGAATCGAGAATCCTAACTATTAACATAATGTATAACAATCATGGGTACGAAACAAGATGCAATATGTAGCTTCTGCTAAAAGTCAGAGCAAACTACTTTGCAACGTTGCAACATATTGATTTAAACTATCAATTAATCTACTATGGACCTCATCCTCCTCTGTTTCTGCAGACCACAAATGCATAAAATAAGTATTTACCTAGGCAGACCTTATGATGTACACAAAATTGCAGCCGTCGGTATTTGGAATGTTCTGGCGTCGACAAGACTAATGACTTATAAAAAGGGCTGCGACAAAATATCATAACTGCTCGGCGCGGCGGATATTAGTCCAAAACAACAATAATAAAGATGATAATATGGCAGATGTCCGGACCTTATTATTATAGCCCTATCTCTGACACATGCAATGATCATAGCTCATTACACTTTTCAATAGCCTGCTGAGACTGGTTCACGGTTCACGTGTACTACAGAGTAAATTTCTCGAATTGGCAAAAGACAGCTAATTATAAATAAGCCCATGATTCCCAGGGAGTTAATAATAAGATTGGGGCAGCTTGTGGCGAGCTGTTCGGCAATAGCGACATCGTCTCAGGCATGTTTTCGTCGGTCAGAGTAGAATCCAAGATGAACCGTAGGACTCGGCTTGCCTTGATTGGCCGTTGGCCGTCCAGAGAGGAATCGTTAGAGCGATGTATATGCTCCAGGGGTGGAAGTGGAAATGTGCGTGAGTCGCTGGTCGATGCAGTATCTATGTGGTAGTAAAAATACTGCTCTGCCCTCACCCCTCTTCCTGAGACGCCCTGGGTCAAGTCGCGCCGGCACTGTTGCAAGTGCTATAAGAAACTAAACAAAATGTTATAACGTACACAAAAAATCTTTCAAGATTTTTAATATCATCTTTTTTTAGGCGTAACTCTCATTCATGTACCGTATTTAATGTAGTAACGTATACTTTATAAAATTAAAAGGTGAGTTACGACATCAAACTTTAAAATTATTTTGATTTATATGTACATACGACACAGTTTATTAAGAGAATAGAGCCAATCTTCTAAATTGTGTTGTAACGCACAAAAGCCTAAAATATTTGTCCCTTACGCCATTGTGAATTCACAGTTTCGTATTTATTTCATCAGATATAATGTCGTAAAGGCACCTTCTTTTGCTGTAGTAACTAACCACATAGGGATTTATGAATAAGAAGGATATACTACGTTGAAAATGGACACGTTATCCCTTCAAATTAAAAATTTGACCCATACAACATTTTTTTTAAAGCAATATGAAGTTACGACAAAATGAATTCACTTCATAACTTCTTTATTTGAAGCGATATCAAAAAGTTAATTATACAGATCGATAGAGAATTTTTTTTTGAGTTCTATGCAATTCAAAGTGTACTTACGACAAAATGTCCCTTACGACATTTGAAATTTCCAGTGTCGATATAGAAATATTAGATAAAAAACAGTATTTACAACGATTTAAACATCATCTTATGTATTTGCACTCTCCCGGCGCACATGCCGCACATCTGAACAAATCCCCATACTACCGCGACTGCTATAGCATTTGTGCGCGTAAAAAGAGGGCAAGGAGGTGAGGTTGTCGCTTACTCAAAAACTAAGCAAAAAATCATGTGATGTGACAGTAATCTTATCCAGGTTTGGTACAACGTGACAGTAAGTCGAGGACTGTGGGTATTTTCTATAGCGGAGCGAATTTTCTTATATTTCTGGTTAAGAAAAGGGGGACGATTGAAGACTGCTATAGCATTTGTGTCATATAAAGGGGGCCTTAACCCGAATGCTATAGCAGCTACGCCCTTGAACGTGTTAAGTAACAAATACTTACTTGAAATAAAGCTCGCATCAGAGTTCGGATTCAAAACTGATATACGATGTTGGTAAGAGTAGTGATAGTTTTTATGGTGAGTTGTTCATTAACGGTTGCAATTTTAGAGTCATGTATTATTGGGTCGAGCATTGTTTGGTTGTACATTGGTGGGTTACGGCCATTACGTCCAATGCTCACGCTATGGAACCCTAATAATATAATTTCTGAACGAAGTTGAACGGTCATCTGTCACTGTCAAAAATGTACTAAA
>JALPQI010022127.1:0-15756 GCA_025490895.1 Thaumatotibia leucotreta
GCCTGACAATCAAAAAATACGAATAGACTTGACGAAATAACCTCTACCTAAAAAAAATAATTGAAATAAATAATTTAAACAAATTGTTGTTATGATAAAAAGTACTGAAAATGTTAAAAAGTATTCAAATCGGCCTAAAAAAAAGTCCCTTTTTTTTTTGGTGGAATTGACATTAGGTCTCATAATACACGGTGGAATTTAATCGGTGAACAGGAACCCATTTTTCTAATTCAGTAATCGATGGCGGTCACGTTTATGTAGTACTTAAGTGGAACCAAGTTTTTTTTTAGCATAAATTTTTTTTATGTTGAAATTAAAATTTATTGAAATTAAAGTTTAATACCTCTTTTCAAACTATCAGCCATAGAAACTTAAAACATAAATGAGCAATAACCACTCACATGCTTTAATTTTTGCGATAGACTCTATTCCTATGTAAAATAAGAGCGATGCATGGCTGATAGTTTGAAAACAGGTATTAAACTTTTCAGACTAAACCATTAGTAGGGTGACAATAAATTTTAATTAAAGTTTAATTTCAACATAAAAATTTGTTATGCTAAAAACTTGGTTCCACTTAAGTACTACATAAACGTGACCGCCATCGATTACTGAATTAGAAAAATGGGTTCCTGTTCACCGATTAAATTCCACCGTGTATTTTGTTTATTTTGATGTCTAGAATGCATAGTTAAAATCTTTCGCAATGCTCGCGTAACACCGTGTATAAGAACATTTTGTTTGTTGTATATTTGTCATCTTATTTAGCCATGTTATTTCAGTCTGGAAGCACAGCCCTTATGTATGCTGCAGCAGCAGACTTCCCCTACACCTGCAACGAACTCCTCATCCGAGGAGCAGATCTTACCCTGACTAATGATTATGACCAAGATGCATATACACTCAGCACAACTAACAATAGTAAACTGGGTAAGTCATACAGATAACTTTTGATTAGAGGTGTGCGCCGGCATAGAAATCGCCGGCGGCGGCGCGCCGCAAAATTTTGCCGGCGTGGCGGCGCCACGCCGGCGTCAAGGCCACATTGTTCACCTGTATGTTCGTATGTTGTTGTTGTTATTGTCGTCCTAAGGCACCCCAGAGGTACAAAGGGCCTTCACAAGATCGCGCCACGCCTCTCTGTCCTCAGCAACACTTTTAGCCTCCCTCCAGCTTTGGCCAACCGTACGGAGCTCGTTTGAGACGGATCGCCGCCAGGAGTGCACTGGCCGTCCAGGAGGTCGGCTGCCGTTGGGCGGTTTCCAGACAAAGGCGATGTAGGCGTTGTTTTGCTCTCCTCTCCGGATAGTGTGACCTATCCATCTCCATTTCCTGGAGGCAATCTCGATGCCTATAGGTGGCGAGCGGTGCGATGATGAAAAGTGGACGTTGGCATCATGTCAAACAGTTCTTCAAAGCTCAACCCATTGTACAGACGATAGAACACACATAAGGAGGCGAAGTCTCTCCTTAGACTTAAGGGTTCAATACCGCCTGTGAGTCTGGGATCGTCGACTATTCGGACAGCTCGTCTCTGAACCGAGTCAAAGGGTGCAAGCAGGTGCTCCTGCCCAGAGGTGACAGCAATACTCCATATGGGGTCTGACTTGCGACTTATATAACAGAAGTCTTTGCCCCGGAGTAAAGTATCCCCTCGCTTTATTGAGCACACCGAGCCTTTTGGATGCCAGCGTAGCTTTTCCCTCTAGGTGACATTGGAATTGGACGTCGTTGGAAATGTCGACTCCGAGGATCCCAATACTCCCTGACATGGTAAGAGCTGTGTCTTGGAACTTTGGAGCCACAGTAAATGGGGTTTTTTTAGCGGTAAACGCGCAAACTTGTGTCTTTGTGGGGTTGAACCTGACTAGGTTATCCCGACCCCATAACGAGACTCTAGATAAAGTGTTCTCGATGTCAGACACAAGTTTTCCGCGACTTTCCAGTACCACAGAGCGAGGGATATTAGCACGGCCTGTGTAAAAAGTATCCCCAGTACTGTCATCCGCATAGCAATGGAGGTCGCCTTAAATTAATAGAGTCCATTAATACGAGGAGACAGTCATTAAACCTCCTATAGTGTCATAACGAAAAAGCATCCATCATCATCATCAGCCTATCGCAGTCCACTGGACATAGGCCTCCCCAATTTCACGCCAGTTTTCGATCTTTGGCTGCTCGCATCCAGCTCCTGCCAGCCATCCTGCGCAAATCATCGCTCCACCTGCCTGAGGACGTCCTACACTACGCTTGCCGAGACGCGGTCTCCACTCAAGAACTCGTTTACCCCAACAGTTGTCGGTTCTACGGCTAATATGGCCAGGCCACTACCACTTCAGCTTGCTAACACGGTGGGCTATGTCGATCACTTTGGTTCTCTGCCGGATAACCTCATTTCTGATTTTATCTCGCAAAGAGACGCCGAGCATAGCCCTTACCATAGCTCGCTGAGCGACCTTAAACTTGTGGACCCGCCGTATCGTCAGTGTCCACGTTTCGAATCCGTACGTCATGACGGGTAGGACGCACTAATTGAAGAATTTTGTCTTCAGACACTGTGGGATCGATGATGTGAAGAATATAATATAATTAAAAAACACAAAGCTAATAATACCTAGGATTATAAGCCTAAAAGTGGTTCAATAAGACCTACGTTACGACTTATGAGCAAGCGTGTTGAAAAAAGCATTACAGTTGGGAATCAGTAGACGTGAAATCTAGAGAATATGAAATCTGTAGACATAGGAATTTGTAGGCATGGTAATCTGTTTGGAATCAGTAATATGGAAAAGAGTTAGGAATCAGTAATATGGAAAATCTGTAGACATGGGAAACCATAATATGGGAATATTAAAGTATTGGGATTCTGTAGGTTTGTAAATCTGTAGTATTGGGATTGTGTAGACTTGGAATTCTGTAAAAGAAATCTGTACAATGGGGAACAATTCAGCCCGAGTAGTGTTTTTTTCGTAGGTACGTATCAATCTCCTTTAGGCCTGAAAATCTGCAATCCAGACGTGCTACGCATACAATCTTTTCGGTCAGAGGGAACCGCTTGTCGATATTCGCAAGCATATTATTGTTTAATGTCAATTTGATCAGCGTGGCGCGTAATTTAAATGATTTTATTCCGCAATTTTTTTGTCGCGGCGTGAATTTTGAAAACCTCGGCGGCGGCGGCGGCGTGGGTCCCGCGGCGCGGCGGCGCCGCGCCGGCGTGGCGCACACCTCTACTTTTGATATCATAACATGATTCACCTAGCATATTTTAGTAAAACAAGACAACATTATATTGAGCTCCAGTGAGCTTATTATATTTGACAAATTGAGAGTGAAACATTCTGCAACAATGGAGTGTAGCCTCTTATTATCAAACCGCGATTAGAATGGGATTCGAAAGTACTGTTGACACAACAGTGTATAAGTCAATCTAGGATATTTTTATAGTTTTATTCATATATTTATAGTTTAAGTGCAATAACTTACTGACAATAGATTAATTAATCACTCACTACATCTATAAACAACTCTTTTCTTGGTAAATCTTGTGTCATTTTTTGTGTCAACAGTACTCTCGAATCCCTTTCTGATTCCGGTTTGATAATACTTGAAGTCAACTATACTCTGTTTTCTTACCTATAAAGTATAGTACTTTAGTACTTTTGCTGTGCACTTCTTGTGCAAGAAACAAGTTGCTAATCCATAGTTATTAAACTTTATAATAATTATAGTAAATTTTCTCTTGTTTCAGCACAAACTGTGATAGAAAACTTTCTAATTGGTTGTCTCAGCAAAATGTGAAGACAACAACCAGACCAAATTTTGTTGGAATATCCACACAATTCATTTGCTTTAACAGTTGAATGAAGAAATACAGGGATTTAGTTTGTAACATAAATAATGTATCTATTTACTTCATTATATATACAGATCATGTTTTGTGAAATAAAAGATTTTGAATTACATTTACAACTTTATTAATAACGTGGCAAATATGCTTCAATATGGGAACAACATTGATATATAAAATTTTACTAAAAAATAATATCAAAAATATAAATTACCCTTGCTATCCTTATAATATAGTTAAATGTAATAATATTGCACCATAATCCTGTCCTTAAAACAAAAAGTACATATTCACAACCACAATTATATTTACCCTAAATTTGACTTTCATTACATTGCTCTTTACAATAAAAATATATAAATGTACCGAAATCTTAGTTATCAATTATAATTTACATTCAGTCGTATTTATAAACAAATCGATCTCCGAAATTGAACTCAAATTGCGTGCTCAATATGTGGGTGCGTAAAGTTAAAAATCAGTTTTAATACATTGTGAAGTGGCGTCTGAGTGTCAGCTTTTGTATTTCACGTGACGTTGAAAAGGCTAAGGCTCCATTTCTCCAAAGGTCCAAACCACATTTCGAGTGTTGCCTGGTGGAACCTGATAGGTTGAGGAAACCCGTTTATGAAATACGAACTGTATGACACTTACGTTAGGTTGTGATTTCAATTAATAGATATTTCGACAGGCAACTGTCGACTAATCGACTTGCTGACTGATCAATATTACTTAGCAAATTCCTATGAAACCACCCATACAATAAAGTTAACACGTTCGACGCCGGTGACACGGCATGTGTGACCAACAAAATCTGATTCCTATGCCATTGACACGCATACATGATCAGAGTAACCTTATTCTTATGCCACTAGCATAAATCAAGTTCTTCCTCCTATGCCAGTGCCATAGAAAGGGGATGATGACTGTAGTTAAAATAAATTATTTTACATTATGCACGACATAATACACCAAAAAATTATTACTATGATGTAGATTGCAGTAATTTTTGTACAGAACTTCTATTTAATAAATTGAAAAGAACTTAAAAGAGTAAGTTATTTGGCAGTACTCAAACGTGACGTCACTTTTGAGTATTTCATATAAAATTCCATAGTGCTGATCGTTTTGACAGTTCGAAAAAAGATGCTGATTTGACTTGCCAGTCATCATGCCTAATAGGAACGTTTTTGACACAAGTGCTGTGTCACTGGCAAAAGAGAACAATCTGTTGAGTCACACATGCGTGTCAATGGCATAGGAGTTCTATAAGATAATTTCGATCGGCATAGTATTAGAACTTAGTGAAACAGTACTGGAGGCGAACGTGGCGAATTATTTAACGGTGACAGGGATGTTTTGTGCAACCCTCCCTGAGATCTGTTCACCGAGTCTTCACAGCTTCGACTCAGTAAGCCAACTGAAGGCCTGTGGTTTCCTGCTGCTGGAGGGATTGATGAGGATGTTGATGATGCTGGGGCGGTCGGTGACGGCGAGCGCGGCCTTCACGGCGGCTTGTATGTCGGGCACGGTGCGGCACAGGTGCCCGCTGCACCCGAACAGTTCCATCATCTTCTCGTAGCGGACTTGCACGCTTAGCGCGGTCGGTGGCGTACTAGTATATGAAAAGAACTGTTACGAAAATGCTTTGAACTTTACGAGGTTACGATTGCCAAGTGTTTGGTTTTCAGGGTTCAATACGATATGATTTTCTTTTTTTTTGTCTATTTCGAAGTGGGGTGATATAGGTATCGGTTCGATAAAAAACACTAAATAACAATCTATCTATATAATTAGTTTTTTTAAATAATAACAGTTCGCCGTGTGGTGACGGCAGTAAGAATACATTTGTCACCACGCCAACTCCTCCCGCGGGTGTCGTAAGAATCGACTAAAGGATTGAAGTGTCACTGACCATTATGTGATAAAAAATTGATGATGGGCAGCAGCATCATCATAGTGGACACATTACTGCGATCGCCAATCCGCTTGCCCAGAGTGGCGAGTATGGGCATTTACCTCCTAATGCGTCTATACGCATAGTTAATAGGAGAGGCCTACGTCCAGCAGTGGACTATCATAAACTGATGATGATGATGATGACGAGGTTACGATTGCCAAGTGTTTGGTTTTCAGGGTTCAATACGATGTGATTTTTTTTTGTCTATTTCGAAGTGTGGTGACAGGCATCGAGTAACAAGGTATTAAGAAATAATGTGGTGGACGCTTTTCAGTTTCGTTAAAAATAATAAATATCAATGCATAACAATCTATCTACATAATTCGTTTTTTTTTTATAATAAAAGTAGAAGTTGAAACATTACCTATTTTTGACTTTATTCAATTTATGATAATTATGGGTTATAAATATAACAAAATACAACAAAAAAAGTATAAATCAAAATATTTTGTTAATAAATAATTTGATTTGTGTTTTCGCTAAACGTTCGATAATTATGGGCTTATTTCATTCATCAAGCTTTTTGTACCTACCAGGGACTAATGCAATGTTTGAAAAATAATATTTTCTTCGGTTACCGCGAGGATTACACATGAAATAAAACTATGAAAACGGAAAAACTCGCGTATATTAACTAATTTTAACTTCATTCCAATCGGAATGAAGTTGTTCGAAACGTCGGAATGAAGTTAAAATTAGTTAATACGCGAGTTTATCCGTTTTCATAGTTCTATTGCAATGTTTGAACTTAACATTGTTATGATCATATGACTTATTTCATAATCTTTTTATATTAGACACTCATCTCCATATTTATAAACATATCTTAACTTAGCCAGCTAATAAGTATCATTTCTCCATTTCGGTCTTAAAGAAATATTAATAAGACCGAAAGGGACACAATACTTATAAGCTTGATAAGTTAGAAGATGTTTATGAATAAGGGGAAAGGGGGTAAATGTTGGCCCTTTCCAACATTTACCCCCTTTTCCCTTATAGTTATTCCCCTCGTCTTACCTTGCTGCCGGGTCGCCGGCCGACTGTATGTCGTCCATGACTTCTTTGTCGAACCCGCTGTAGATGCCGTTGTTGTTCACGATGATGATGATTACGGGTAGTTTGTAGCGGAACATCGTCTCTAGTTCCATGCCTGTTAGAAAACAATATCGTAAATACCTATGGTTTTCACGGTTAGTTATAATACGTAGGATGCCCTGAAAATTTCGGGAATTTAATACTTAGGAACGTATATTTGACATGTGTTATACCTCTTTCTTACAAGCATAGTCTCATTATTCGAAAACACTGGCCACTTAGAAAAAAAAAAACAATGTCCGATTTTCAATTGTTTTTTAAAGTCGTTGAGTCGCTGGTGAAAATGGAGCTGTCCCGCGAAAGTTTTAGAGCAATGATTTATTATGACTTTAAAAGTGGATTAACACAACAACAATGTGGAGACCGATTAACTAATGCTTTTAGTAGTGAAGCACCTTCAAAGACGACCATATACAGGTGGTATTCGGAATTCCAACGTGGCCGTGTGTCTCTTGCGGATGACGTACGTGAGGGTCGACCGGAAACGGCCGTTACCGATCAAAACATCGATGTTGTTCGCCAACTGATAAAGGAAGATAGGCATGTTACATATCGGGAGATTCAGGAGACTTTAGGCATTGGAATGAGTCAGGTACAAGTTATTTTACAACAAGAGTTGGGCGTGCGGAAGTTATTTTCCCGGTGGATTCCTCACTTGTTACCTGACGACCAGAAAACGGTACGTGTCAATTGGTGCCGCAAAACTTTAAAAAGATTTAATGGAGGAAGCTCAAATGCCGTTTTTAGTATTGTGTCAGGTGACGAATCATGGATTTACGCATATGAGCCTGAATCGAAAAACCAATCTCGAGTTTGGGTTTACGAAGACGAACCGAAGCCGACAAAAGTTGTTCGTTCTCGCAGCACGATCAAAAAAATGGTAGCTACGTTTGTCTCCAAATCGGGTCACGTGGCGACTATCGCTCTTGAAGATCGAAGAACTGTCAATGCCGATTGGTATATAGGCGTTTGTTTACCGATTGTTTTTGCTGAACTGCGAAAAACTAACCCTAACCGCCGTATTATACTACACCATGATAATGCCAGCCCTCACACCGCTCAGAAAACAGACGACTATCTGAAGGGCGAAAACGTCGAATTACTGGACCATCCTCCGTACAGCCCCGACCTAAGTCCCAACGATTTTTTTACTTTCCCGAAAATAAAGAATCGGTTGCGTGGTCAGCGTTTTCAGACCGCGGAAGAAGCAGTCGACGCTTATAAAATGGCCATTTTGTCAACCCCCACTTCAGACTTCAATAACTGTTTTAAAAACTGGTTTCAGAGAATGAAAAAGTGTATTAAACACAAAGGAGAATACTTTGAAAAACAATAATAGTACATTGTGCATCAAGGGAGGTAAGTACGGAATTACTAACGAGAGTGTTAGAAGCCCGACGCCGTTAGGCGGAGGGCTTTTATGACTCGAGTTAGTATTCCGCTTACCGACCGTGATGCATACAATGTTTTTCATCACACTTGCCGACAAAAAAATATGTTTTAAGAAATAACATCATTAAATGACGTACTGACATTTCTATTACTCCCTAGGGAATTTCACTTTTCTATTACTCCCGCTGCGCGCGCAAACAATGGCGCGCTTAGACAGCAAGTGTGATGAAAAAGTACTTTTATTTCATTAAAATGCGTATTTTTTCCGATTCCCGAAACTTTCAGGGCAACCTACGTAATATAATGTATAATATTATAGTGCTGCCATCTATTCAACATTTAAACAATTTAATTTGTTAAATAATTTAAATACATTTTCACAGCCACATCGTTCTCTCGGATTTCTGCTTCTTTAATGTTGTTATTGATGAATTTTCTAGAGCTTGGAGTTGTATTTGTAATGGTGTTACTAGAAGTATCTAACACTTTTAAGAGGGACCGTCTGAGGAGTGTCTTTTCAAAAGGGCTTATTTCCAGTTAGAACTTTTTTTTGGGAAATTGAGAAAAACATAAATCCACGGTTTCCATTTCGATATTCTTACCGTATTTTTGATATAGTACTCAAGTAAGTTGATATAAATGTTATGGCACTAAATAAATATTGCATTATCAAGTTATTATACCATAAATTTTCCGAATTAAGCCCTTTTGATGCGGAACTATTAGAATTAAGCCGTTTTGTTGCAGCCTTGTGAGCTTATCCAATAATACACAAGCTGTTTTTCAACAAAATTTTACAAACCCTTTATTTATACAAAAAGTATAAGTTATTAGAATAAAATGTACACTTCTAAAAGCACATAGCTTTCTCTTGTTATAAGGGAGAAATAGGCCTTTTTGATACGGACTTTGAAATTTTAACATTTTAGAAGACAAGAAGAGACTTATTAGGTAGAACTTGAAATTCAAAACATATATGTATTTCTCTACTCTTACTCTTAGCAAAACTACATCCATAGTTTAAAAAAAATTGAAAGTGGAAATAAGTCCTTTTGAAAATTCATTCCTCGTATGTCTTTGCAAATAAGTTTACAAGTCATTTAGGTGTAATAGTCCAATGACGACGGTATAAGAGCCGAGAAAACACACAAAAAATATCACTCAATACATTGTAGGTAACCACATATTACCACTACATGTGCAAATCCAAGCTCTTGGTAATTTATCTTGATATAAGTACTTTACTAATTCACATGATGAGATATAAATCGACGACAGAACGTAATGGTCCAAAAAGCACACCTAGACACTACATTATTTAAGGATCTACCAATTCAAGTTCAATACCTTTTAGCTTGCTTTTAGCACAATTCACTGTTCACGAGTTTTGAATGTTAATTTACCCAAGCAAATATTGTTTTGTGCTAAAAAACATTTCTTATTCTATATATATATAGGTAGTTAGTTGGCCGTGTGGTGACTGCAGTAATAGTATATTTGTCACCATCCCAACTCTTCCCGCGAGTGTCATAAGAGCCGACGACTAAGGGATTCCAACGTGGCGATTATGGGCATTCACCTCCTAATGCGTCTAAATGCGTAGTTAAAAGGAGAGGCGTACGTCCAGCAGTGAGCTGCGATAGTCTCATGATGCAAATCCCATACTATTTTTTTTTATACCACGTCGGTGGCAAACAAGCATACGGCCCGCCTGATGGAAAGCAGTCACCGTAGCCTATGTGCGCCTGCAACCCCAGGGGTGTCACATGCGCGTTGCCGACCCAATAAAAACTTGTACACTCCTCTTTTGAAGAACGCCATACTGTAGTCCAACGGGAAAACCTCGGCAGGAAGCTCATTCCACAGACGGGCCGTCCGCGGGAGGAAGTTCCTCTGAAACCGCACGGTGCGCGACCATTTAGGTTGCAAGGTGTGAGGATGAGCGTCCAGTCGGTGGCGAGCGGTCTAAGTCTAACCTGAGAAGCCGAAAGCGGAGTCCCCTTCAACACAGACGACTCGCTTGCCGGGCGCGTGGTCGCGGCACCACTGCGCCGCCGCCACCGCGAACCCGGGGCCCACCTGATACCAAACATTCATTTCAACAACATTTAAAATGCGAAATTGTATTTTGCGGAAGTCCCGTCTATAGTACATTGTTGTAGAGGCTGGAAAGTAAGCAATAGATGAACGAGATAGTACGAGTTCATCTATTGCACTTTTAGCCGAGGCTAAACATTGTGCTTTTCACGACAACTGTGAGGAAATAAAACACATTCTTTATAATTATTAAAAATTAGTCACATTTTTATGTGGCTGAACGCCATGATCCTGTGCCACAAAAATAAAAAAATAAAACAAGCAGTCCGAGAAAATTTCTCTGAAATAATTTTCAAAACGTCGTATCTACCTATGAAATCCGTGTTTAGATATGACCTTTTAATTTACGTTCAACATTTTTGTACTGTTAGGGCAGAGGCGCGGCCTACGATGGAGTGAGTTCGCCCAGAACGTGGCTATTCACCCTTGAAGGATGACGGGTTACTTGATCTCTGAAATATAGACGCCGGCAGGAAATTCCACTCCTTGGCAGTACGCATAAGAAAAGAGTATGCAGCGCTTCGTGCGAATAAATGGAATGGACGGCCGTGCGTCTAGAAGTTCGATGGTAAAATGGGGATGGCGGAATAAAGCAATGAAGTCTTGAGCACACTCCCCGAAGTGCAATCTGTAGAACACCGACGGACTGGCAACTTTCCGCCCGCCGATGGGCTAAAATAATGCAGCCCTTTTATGCGTAAGCTTTCGTCTGCCGTCGTTGGGGTCCACAGCATAACGGATCTCTCATTCTGTACATTCCATACCCGTTTTCTTGGTTACCTATCATAAAGTCGAAAATTGTGATGTCGAATATTAGTATCCCGAAAACGTTTCCCATTTTATTAATTGGCCTAAATTTTGTTTGCCCGAAAGTACGTTTCCCTGCTTATTATTTACCCCCTTTCTCAATTAGCAGCAATTTTATTTCGCTTATGATTCGAATCAACACTCGTAAAAATTCCGAAGTATCATTTGCCAACTACTTTTTTTGGCATAAAGTATTTTGACCGAAGTATTATTTCCCCCCTATCAAACAATCGAATTCATTATTTCGAATAAACACTTGTTAAAATCCCGAAATATTATTTGCCAACTACTTTTTGTGGCGTCAAGTATTCAGATTCAGACCGAGATATTAATTTTCCCCTTATATCAAAAGACTAAGACTCCAAAAGCAAAAAAAAAGCAAAGCTCCCGCCTTAGTCTTCTAACCTAACCTATCCGACTCGGATCTGCCCCGGGAGGGGGTCTATATCGGGTGGCATAATGTTTTTATTCCGAAAAATTTGTCGCATAATAACTTTACGCCGAAAAATGAATGGCATAAACATTGTTGCGCATATTTTTGTTATGCCGAAATTGTTAATCCTAACTTGGTTGTTCCTAAATATTGTTTGTCCTAATGATTTTCGTGTCTTATGTATATGTATCGAAAAATTATTGTGCATAATGGTGATGTTCCTACTATTTAATGTACTAAAAGTGATTACCTACCTTTAACTAACTTTAAAAATATTTTTTTATTCCTTATACTTAACTATTACTAAATAATTCGCCCTGTTGTCGAAAGAATTTAAGTGAGCAATTTTGACCCGGGAACCGGTCGACGAAGCCCCGCTGCGCGGGGCTTCTATTTCCGCTCTAAGGGATAAAAGGTACCTAACGAACCTATTCAGGTTAAGGTAGGGGAGGTTCAGATTATTTCTCTTGTTATTAAAATGCCTTTTTGAATGAAATTTCGGACGTGATAAAAGTAGGCGCAGTGAAAATTTACAGTTCGAGTAGTAGGGAAAACAATATTTATTACAATGAACATTAGGATTAAAAATGATATTTCAATTACACGTAGCATCGACATAGCATCGATGGTAACCTATTGAAGTTTCGAAAATCCCTTATCCGATTTTCACTTGTCCGACAATCGTTCTTCTGGTTATTGATATAAGGGAAAATTACATTTCCGATTTATGAAAAGGTGGTTACCAAATCGATTGTCAAATAAAAATGTTGGCAACAGTTGTTCTGGTTACTCGGATCAGCATCGGATTTATGAAAACATGGTTAACAAATCGGTTGTCAAATAATAAATTTGGCAACCGTTCTTCTGGTTATCGAAATTCGGGAAAATGTTGATGTGGGATAGAAAACGAGGACCATTTCAAAAAATATGGTAAACAATGTACATGGATTATAAAAATTCGAGGAACCGTTTTCGGACAAGTGAAAATCGGACAAAGGATTTTCGAAAGTTCAATAGGTTACCCGTTTTCTTTTATCTTCTATCGTTTTACTTGCATTTCAATTAAATTCTAACCCCCTTATTCATAAACGTCTCCCAACTTGGCTAGCTGCTAAGTATTGTTTGTCCCTTTCGCTCTTATAGACATATTGATAAGAACGAAACTTACCAGCAATACTTACCGGCCTACTAAGTTAGGATACGTTAATGAATAAAGGAGATAAGGGAAAGTGGGGAGGATCCGTACAATTTTTACTCTAGACCTAGTAGAAAAAAAGTACTAGCAATTTTGAAATGAAATCAATGCTGCTTGGTAGCTATATTATCTGGCTTTAATAATAGTTCGGCTTAGAGCTAATACAAAGTAAGATACCTAAGAACGTCAGATAGTTTTTCCCAAAAAAAAAAAATGTACGATTGCGCCCTATGCGTGGGGCCTTCGTACATAGTATTTTTTACCACAGTATTAGTTTTGTTCTCAACTGTCTGTATTTATTTAGAAATATTTTATTCATATATCGACGACTTAATTTGGAAATAACAATATTCTCACTTAACAAAAATATTGGGGTACATTAGTACAGTAAGGATTCTCATACATTCTTTGCTGTACGAAAGTACCCCAACCAAAAACGAAAACGTAAAACAAAAAATAAAAATTACCGGTATCCTAATCATAAAATAAAAAAGTATATTTAATTAGGTGTGTAACTGAGCAAAGCTTTCTGAAATAAATGTATTTAAAAATGACTCTTATAATTACTTTGAGGTGTCAAAAACACGTTTTTTTTTGTCAAAACTAGCTACCACATTTTCATTCCTTCTCGGTGGTGAGTTATGCATATTAGTGGCCGTTATACATAAAAATATGAACATGTTCTCGTGTCGGATAGCGTTGGGATAGCGGAGATTATGACCACTGTACGAATGCTCCCGCTGTACGAATTCTACCCATTCTCCCCTACCCTTTATTCATAAACGTCTTCTAACTTCACAAGCCGCTAAGAATTGTTCGCCCCTTTCGCTCTTATTTACATATTATAAGACCGAAAGAGACAAATAATACTTAGCAGCTTGTTAGGAGATAGCTAAGTTAGGAGATATTTATGAATAAAGGGGTAAGTAAATAAGGGATCATTAAACGTACCCCCATAGTGCCGAAGGTGCCGGCGTCGAGGCGATGCCTCGGCAAGTCGTTGAGCAGCAAGCCGCGCCCGATGTCCATCGTGTTGGCGCCCTCGCTCACGATTATGGCGTCCTTCGGGATAGCCTCGTGTACCGCTTTGAATACCGCGTAGTAGTTCAGTGGGGTTGATAAGTCGTTAGCTTGCGCCTGGTATTGAAAAAAAAAACAATATTAGCTTGTTTTTACTTCCTGAGACCCAGATTCCTAAATGTAGGATTTTCTCTTCATTAACACGTTTGACGCCGGTGACACAGCGTGTGTGGCCAAAGAAATCTGATTCCTATGCCAGTGACACACATACGTGACCAGAGTAACCTTATTCTTATGCCATTAGCATAAATCAAGTTCTTCCCCCTATGCCAGTGCCATAGAAATACAAACGTTTTTGACACAAGTGCTGTGTCACTGGCATAAGAGTACAATCTGTTCAGTCACACACGCGTGTCAATGGCATAGGAGTTCTATCAGATAATTTCGATCGGCATCGTGTTAGCGCTTAGTGAAACAGTACTGGAGGCGAACGTGTTAATAAAAGACCAACAAAAATTCTGAACATGTATCTAAGTACAAAATTTTGTACCAGGGACCTTGGGAGATTAAGCAAACGAGCTCTTAATAGCATTCTTGCAAGTTTTGAGGTGTCAAGGTTGAAATATTGATAAGATTTAATATTCTTCTCCCTTAACAGTGACGCGTAGCACGTTAACCTCGTTTGCAGTATATAGGTACTAATTACTAATGGACGTGCTACAAACTCCAACCAATGACCCTAAATACAGAAACAATAAAATTATAACCGAGTTGAGCAAGGCGGCGGTGAAACGAGGCAGAATATGACGAAAAAAATTATGTATGTGGGTGAATCAACTTTTTTTGTCTGTTATTTCCATGGTTTTGTATAAAATTATGTTACTTAAATTATGAAAACATAATGTCATGTAAATGACAAACTGAATAGACCAAACAGTCTCAACAGTCTCAAGAGTTCAATCTCAAATTGACTTTGTTACAACCCGGGACTAGGAAGATATATACAAGTTTTCTTTTATAAGGAAAAACTATCAAGTTTACTCAAATATTGCACAATAGTTACTAATGTAGAGATCCGTAAAAATTACAAGCTCAAACTCAACGGGGGCAGAATTAGTTACCTTTTCCTGGTACCGCATCCTTTTGTTTGTAAATAAAGCATGTTTGAAAAGTAAGACAAAAGTATGTTATTCTATATAGAAAGCTAATGTGTCTAAAACACACGAAATTGTCCTAACAAAATAATTTGATTAAAAACGTGTCTTAGCATGTGAAGATTGAAAATATTGATACGATTTAAGATTCTGCTCCCTTGACAATAAGGAATAAGACGACTAAAATACTAAACGTACAAGCTACCACCCGCGAGTATGACGCATGGTACGCTGACCTCATTTGCAATTCATTACTAAAGGCCACATCTCGATACTCATTTAATGTGATTGTTAACTCTAACACTGTCAGCTAAGATACGAATTATAATGAAAATTGGTTTCTCGATACCCTTTTGACATTGGATATTGTTCGTTCATCTATAGCGCCTTACATGACGCAGTTAGTCATTGCAAGTCTAAGCGCATCGAAGATTGTAAACATTCTCAGTTTGAAGCATGGCATCAACCGCTACGTACGTGTTTATGGATTTAGGGACAACCAATGATCCCGAAGACAGAAATCACAAAATTATAACTGAGCTGAGCATGGCAGCAGTGAAACGGAACAGTCTACTCGATGCCGGTGAAGTAGCGGGAAAATATGACGAAGAAACTGATGTATGCGTAAATGACGAATTGAATGGATCAAAAACGCCTACCGTCCCAAGAGTTCAACTCAAATTGACTTTGTGTTTCAACCCTGGACTCGAAAAACTGTTAAACGGAGGTTTCTCAGTAAATGAATTGAAATCT
>JALPQI010022128.1:0-17968 GCA_025490895.1 Thaumatotibia leucotreta
ACAGACAGAGCGACTTTCGCATTTATAATACTATAGGTACAACTAGAGTTTATTAATATGTTACTACATGCATAACTTGCAATATACACCGTGTTTTTTTTCATTCCGTTAATTTTAACAGGCTGCTTGGTACGTTAATTGGAGCTACCTGGCATACTGCTTTTAGTCGAATTCGAAAAAAAATTTTTTTTTTCGTTTTCTTACATAATAAATGAAATGGTAAGTGTGAGAGAACCTTAAGAATAAGATCTCAGGTGACTGACGGCACATGTCAAAATAAGTTTCATTAGGATGTAATAAAGGTTGCAATACACTTGTTCAGTCATCAAACTTATTTTTTTAATAACTCAATGACAGTAAGAGTTAGGATACTAGTTTCTTAGAGTAATTGATTATTTTTGACCTAAATAAGCTTCCCTTTAATTTAACGGAAATCAATAAAAACACGGTGTATATTAATATACGATGCTGTGATAAAATCGAATTGTGTATTTAGTCAATTTACTGTTACTTATACAAATTTTATTGTTACGATTATTTTATACACGAAAACTATTATTACATAAGTATCTACTTGTTCTTTATTAAGTAAACGTCTCCAAGTCATGATGGCATTTGCATTTCATTTAATGTAATTTAATGTTGACATGAAGTAAATCATTTCAAATACAAATTTATTTTATTTCGTAAATTCACAGCCTCATAGGTTTCATTAGCAGAACAAAACAAGTCTACTGACAAAAGTACCTTTTGGGCGGTCGGCGCTTATGCGCTCCTATACCTTATTTTCTCAAATATGAACGCCAATGTTGACTTTCTTGGTTAGAAATTAGTAAGCGAAGTTAAACTTTTTCGGTCGCACATTAACTTTTTGATTTTTTACTTTTTAAAAGTTTGCCGTTCAGTTTTTCGATCCGGCAATGTTGCGTACAAATTCCATTATTTGTCGAGGTCTAAACTTTTTAAAAGTTTTATATGGCCACATAAAAAACACAGATCGTAAACAGACAACATCGTTATTAGTTACTGCGACTTTTAACACGTTCGCCTCCGGTACTGTTTCACTAAGCGCTTATACTATGCCGATCAAAATTATCTGATAGAAATCCTATGCCAGTGACACGCATGTGTGACCGAAAAGATTGTACTCCTATGCCGTCGACACAGACTTGTATCAAAAACGTTCGTATTTCTATCCCACTGGCATAGGAGTGAGAACTTGATTAATGCTAGTGGCATAAGAATAAGATTACTTTGATCAGGATCACGTATGTGTGTCACCGGCATAGGAGTACAGTTTTTTCGGTCACATATGCGTGTCACCAGCGTCGAACGTGTGTTACTCAAATAGATTCCATATAAAAAAAAATTGATGTTACATTTCATAGAAAAGTTAAATATTCACTTTAGGTAAAAGTTTCAAGAAAACTATCAAGCCAAACATATACCAACTAATTCTCCATAAATCTATCGTGCTTATAATTAAGTTAACATTGAATGTACTCGAACATTAGATTATTTTCATTGAGGTTCTTGATCAGACTTGTATTATGAAATGCGGCCGCGGTTGTCAGACCTCCTCCGCTGAAAGCAATGGAAAGGAATTAAATAATTGATTATACCCGTCATTGGTGTCAAAATGTCGTCATTAGCGTGAAACGTTGAAGAGATGGCAGATTTACTCCTTTCACCTGGAAAAATATCATAAGGCACTGGTCTGAAAAGATATGCACTCCTGTGTAAATAAAACAGACACGGCGATACTCGCCCAGCTATCAGCTATCACCGCCGAGCGAGTATCACCGTCACTCTTTTATTTACACGGGAGTGCATATCTTTTGTTCGTGTTTATAGCCGATAGTTCATAGCTTAGTAGCTCGTGGTGAGACCAGTGCCTTAATATCATAATTCATAATACTAATATACTTAAATATCAAAATAAGTAAGAGTTCCAAGTACGATATTATTGCACTATGTACCTAGGTAAGTACAGACAATTGCAAAAATATGCATCGAAAAACTTCTCTTATAAAATATGTTACGACATACTTATAACACTGAATGAAAATGCACTGGGACTTATACAGGGTGTTTGGTTAGCGGTGTCGGAGCTTTTAAGGGCTTAAACTACAATCGATTTCATCGATAAATTACCATACAATTTTTTTTTGTGCCAACGATAATTAAATGGCGGCCATTTTAAAATTTCAAACAGACGAATACGGGCGCACGTGATTTTTCTGGAATTATACGTTTGGTATCGGTCCTATCCTTGTAAAAAAAATCTCGTTAGAGAGCTCATTAGATAAGCAAACTAATAAAGCTAATCATTTGACTCAACTATTTGAACAACAAGGCGAAACAATTTTTTTTAAATTAAAAATTCACCTTAATTTTTCAATTAATTTAATTTTGCATGAAAACTAGGTCGTTAAGATAGGTTTTTGGTGTTGTTATTTGTTAGTACAGGATGTTAGCTAAAACACAACACCATAATTACAGTTATACCTTAAGTACTTTAGGAATTACAAGTGCTCAAACATGCACTGGATGGATGGAACAGGGATCGGAACCGGTTTTTTAGAAAAACCTCGATATAGCTCAATATTTTAAAATGTTTTACGCGGGTCTATATCGGGTGGCATAAAGTTTTTATTTCGAAAAATTTGTCGCATAACAACTTTACGCCGAAAAATTAATGGCATAAACATTGTTGCGCATATTTTTGTAATGCCGAAATTGTTAATCCTAACTTGGTTGTTCCTAAATATTGTTTGTCCTAATAATTTTCGTGTCTAACGTATAGGTATCGAAAAATTATTGTATATAATGGTGATGTTCCTACTATTTAATGTGCTAAAAGTGATTACCTTTAACTAACTTTAAAAATATTTTTTTAATCCTTAAACTATTCTTAAATAATTCGCCCTGTTGTCCAAAGAATTTTAGTGAGCAATTCGGACCTGGGAACCGGTCGACGAAGCCCCGCTGCGCGGGGCTTCTATTTCCGCTCTAAGGGATAAAAGGTACCTAACGAACCTATCCAGGTTAAGGTAGGGGAGGTTCAGATTATTTCTTTTTTAATGCGGGGGGCTTCGCCCCCCGAGCCCCCCTGGTGGGGGGCTTCGGCCCCCCGCCCCCCCTTTTTTGTTTTGTGAGTATGAGGATGTTTAAACAATCGATTAAAAATACTTAAGTATTTATAGACTACGCCATTTACTCCGCCCTAGCCTCGAAACCTAACCAATCCACGTCGGTTTCACCCTGGTTTATTACTTGAACAATTTTTTTAACCATTCACCCTGTTGTTAAAATGTTTTGCATGTTGTTTTTAAAATGCCTTTTTGAATGAAATTTCGGACATGATAAACGTAGGCGCAGTGAAAATTGACAGTTCGAGTAGTAGGGAAAACAATATTTATTACAATGAACGTTAGGATTATTATGCTTTAGGTCATTTGACGTTCGAGTAATCAATATTAGAATAAGTATGGTGTAGGTATTTTAAACGTGTATGCGCAAAATTAAGTAGGCTAAACAAGTAGTATGCCATGTAACATTATGCCAAACATTCTCGGCCAAAAAATTTTAGGACAATCGACGTTATGCGACACAACAGGCACCCGTTTTACGCTCTTTATGTAGTATTCAACATTCTATGTAATTATCAACAACATATTTTTCAATTACTCCATTAACAAAAAAATTATAAACCGAAGAACGAAAAAGAACGGAATTCGAACCGTTCTTTTGTATGGAGAAAAAACCGCTATCCGATCCCTGGGATGGAAGGCGGCCACTTCACTAGTCAGTACACTGCTGACATTCATTTGTTTATGGATTTTGCATCGGGAACGCTAAATGCAGCTGTTTTGGTGTATGTTTGAGCACTTGTAATTCCTAAAGTTCTTAAGGTATAACTGTAATTATGGTGTTATTTTTTAGCTAACATACTGTACTAATAAATAACAACACCAAAAACCTATCTTAACGACCTATTTTCATGCAAAATTTAATTAATTGAAAAATTAAGGTGAATTTTTTACTATTTTTAATTAAAAAAAATTTTTTTAGCCTTGTTGTTCAAATAGTTGAGTCAAATGATTAGCTTAATTAGTTTGCTTATCTAATGAGCTCTCTAACGAGATTTTTTTTGCAAGGATAGGACCGATAACAAACGTATAATTCCAGAAAAATCACGTGCGCCCGTATTCGTCTGTTTGAAATTTTAAAATGGCCGCCATTTAATTATCATTGGCACAAAAAAAAAATTGTATGGTAATTTATCGATGAAATTGATTGTAGTTTAAGCCCTTAAAAGCTCCGACACCGCTAACCAAACACCCTGTATAAATAATCGCAATTATTACCAGTAATACGTACTATTAGGTACATGACATACCTAACTTGTCCAGATAATTTCGACAGCAAATAGAAAACTGGTTGCAAGAACCGGTTATAAATCCTTAATTCTATATTACAAAAACATCCACGAAATTGCTTTCAGGGTAATAAAGTATACTTTATTAATACAGTACCCATCAAATATATCCAGGCCAAAGCGCTCACAAATATCTGAGCAGGATGCTTATCCAAGTTGCCAATCGCTAACGCTTAGTAGCGTATCGTAGTTTTCCCTCTTTGTCACTCTTTCGAATTAGTGCGACAAAGACAGTTAGCTGCCTTTCGTTTACGATTGACGATTAAGCGTTAGCGATTGGCAACTTGTCTAAGTACCCTGCCCTCTATTGTCATAGCGTTAGTCCAGATATTTTTGGCCACTGTGGCCGTACCGATATATATGATGGCAACTGTAGGTACGTAGATATGTGTACGAAATACATTAAGCTCTATCTATACCTGCTCTGTTTGGTTTGGTGTTTAGAAAAAGGTAAACAATCTTGCAGTATCTTTTTATATATCAGTCGGGATTTCGGCCGGGACATAGCACCTGTACTGCGCTACTCAAGGTGACTGAGGATACAAGACGGGGCTTGGAGAACCAAAAAGTTACAGTGCTAATCCTGGTAGATTTTTCAAATGCTTTTAATACTGTGGATCACCAAATTCTCCTTGCTCTGTTCAAGCACCTCAACGTGTCAGCTGGTGCTTTAAATTGGTTCTCTACATATTTATGTGGGCGTCAACAGGCGGTGCGAGGTGATCGTGCCTTGTCCGAATGGTGTGACATAGCCACTGGCGTGCCCCAAGGAGGTATTCTTTCACCGCTGCTGTTCTCCATATTCATCAATTTCATTACTCCGGATCTTCACTGCTCGTACCATCTTTACGCCGATGATCTGCAACTATATGACCACTGTAATGGTATTGACCTACCTACCACTATTGAAAAATTAAATCTTGATCTCTTACATATACAGCGTGAGAAATTCGGTCTATTTGTAAATCCCTCCAAGTGTCAGTCCATTCTCATAGGCGGCGAGCGCAAGCTTGCAAAGATCGATATTACTCCCCCCGTTTATTTTAATGGCTCTCCGATTCCCTATAGCCAGAACGTAAAGGACTTAGGAGTCTATTTGGACAGCACCCTGATTTGGAGGACACAGGTAGCTGAAATAAGCCGTAAAGTGACTGGCTCTTTACGTGCGCTTAACAGGCTCAAACACTTTTTACCTGTAAAAACTAAAATATTATTAGCATCTTACCCTTAATTGAGTATGGCGATGTGTGTTATCCGGACTTGAATGAAGAGCTTTTGAACAAATTGGATCGTTTGCTGAACAATTGTATACGGTTCATTTTCTGTCTCTGTAAATATGACCATATCTCCTCATTTCGCTCCAAACTTGGTTGATTTCCTATTCGTATCCGTCGCAACATTCGTGTGCTCTGCACCCTTTTTTCTATTATTAATGATCCTAAAGCTCCTGAATATTTAAAAGATTCCTTCCTCTACTATGGTGTTTCTCGTGTTCGACAACTTCGCTCTACTGGCAACCTCTCTCGCTATACCTTCGCACCGTACTGGTTACATGTCCAACTCTTTCTCCGTTCAGGCAGCTCGCCTTTGGAATAGTCTCCCAGTTAAAATTAGACAGTGCCCAAATAAGTTTTCTTTTAAAGAATGTTTAAGTGAGTATTTTGCTGGTAAAATGGCAAATTCCTAGTATCTCTGTTTGCAAGTTTCATCTGTTATTATTATGTATATGTATGTAATTTAGGCCATATTTATATTTCCATACGTGTATATTTTACTTTATATTGTGTTTTTTTTATATTAAATTATCAGTTATGTTATAGCATTTACCCTTTTTTTGTAACTTTAACTCTAAATTTATCGCACCGCCTACATATTTTCTGCTTTGCCCGAAGGTTGACTGGTAGAGAATGCCTTGTAGCATTAAGTCCGCCTTTTGTACAATTGTATTTTTCTTTTTGTGCAATAAAGATTAAATAGTAAGTTGTCTTGTCGTAAGTAAAGCGAAATTTTGCCATTTCTGATGCCTGGGTATCCGATCTACTAATGCGATTCAGTTTAGGACCTAGCCTACTACCGCGAAAATCGAAATTCGGAAATTTCGAGAATTTTTCTCAGTCACTCAAACGAAGGCGTCTTTAGAGTGAGAGAGACAAATCCTCGAAATTTACGAATTTCGTTTTCCGCGGTAGGGCCGCTAATCTGAATCGCGATGTATCACTTCCAAAGAATGACTGTCAAAAAGTAACAGGCCGAACCTAAACTGAATTTAGGAGATGATGGTAGCCCCCCTGATACTATTCATCATCCGATCTTAAAGGGTCAAAATTTTCGGGTACCTATATGTTAACCCTTAAGCGCCTTTGATCATATTAGTAGGGTACGATGGTTGACATTGTGTTGCTGGTTACTGGGGCACAATACGTCACGCACACTATCTACGGCAAAACCAAACGGATTTTTATTACCGACGCGCTTTTCTAACTCTAACCAGCCTGCAGCACGTCCCTAGTCCCTACTATAGACAGTCTCGATTTTTTTGTCATAGCCATGTAAAACATATCCAAATATGGTAACCATTTTAAAACTGCAATGTACATAGAACAATAGCTACTTTTCTTTGTACAAAAATTAGTAAGTAGGTATGAAGTGTCTAAGATGTACAGTCGAGTGCATTAATAAGACACATTTGTAAGGGATCAGTATGGAGAAGTGTATATATATTAATGCCCTTGACTGTAAGGTAATGCTAATGTTTTTAATAAGAAATGTTCCGCTGAGATACTTGTCAGTCCTAAAATTGCGATGTTACCTTCCTATCAATGCAATCATACAAAGGGTTTTCTTCTCAGGTCAGAGGTTTAGGGTTAGAACCGGCGTATAACTATTATTTATTTTTTATCTCGTTATTTTATAAATACTTGTAACTAGCTTAATTTGTCAATTCAGTTTGTACAATTATCCCTAAAATTAAGGTCCTTGTTTTTTTGTATGTACCAATATGTGGGTAATTTTGTAATTTTATTGTCTTATTTTAATAGAGGTATCAATTTCCTTCTTTATCAGTCACCCGCACACCACGAAAGTGATCTAAACGTCAGGATGTAATTAGATTATTTAATATAGGTACGCTTTATAACCTGTTATTATAATTTGATTTCTTGAATAACTATCGCGGTAACCGAGGCATATATTATTATGAAATACGTTCTATTAAGAAGTTCAGTTCCGGTCTTCATCAGTAGTTTCACTTTGCCAAAATTGTAATACGTAATCGAAAATGATTGATAGATGATACACAAATCATTATTTAATCTCAAAGTAGGTACTCCTAAGATTTGAGGAGTTCCCTCAATTCCTCAAGCAACCATTATCAGAAAACTTGCACTTCTTACAGCCTTCGTTGCCTATTAATACGTACAAGTTAGACAAATCGAAGCAAGTGAAATACACGTTAAAAACTTCCGGTGTCCTTTTCACCATGAATTATTGTGATTACATTTAATTTGAACCAAATGACGTGTCGCTGAGCGTACAGGCCCATTTATCATTAATATTAATAAATCAGTGTTTGTTTACTGTTTAACAGTTTGTCGAATGTTATTTGAATTGTGTTTGGACTGCACGATGAATGGAAACTAATCGATTACTATAATAACCCTGAACCGTGCCTATTTAAAAATGTATCGCCAGGGCTGAAGTGCCGCCTCTAGCCGGGTAGTAACCACACGAAACTTCATAAGTTTGATCGTGTGTGTTCTTCAAAATAACAACTTGACTCGACTCGAGAAAATATCGCGTCAAAAGTGGATCGACATTATTTTGTAACTTTTTGCATTATCTTTTATGTCCTAGTAAATAATTTATAGAATTATCATGACATTTTATAGGGTAAAAGCACCAATAGATGACTGCCACCCAGAAGTTGACTGATAGGTCTAAAAATGTAAATAATTAAATCAGGAATAATTTTACACGCCTGGGAGTATTTTTCTCACACGCGGCAGCACTATATCGAGTGTCGCATGCGAATTCCCAGACAATTAAGCCACGCACGAGGCTGTGAGCGGTCGTCGAGTTCGCGCTTCGCGCCAAAATTGCGTTTTATATGGGATCTTTATTAAGAAAAGCCCTCAAAAATTTAAGCTTTTAATTACGTAAAAAATCGAATATGGCTTTTATTTCCTTGACTCACTTCAGTATAGATTTTAGACTAATATCTCTATTGTGTATATAATAAAGAATAGTTTTTTTTTATTTATTTTATGAGATATTTGCTGGTCAAGTTATGGTTCCAATATTGTGTGTTCGGGCCAAAAGATGAACGACGGTCAACTTTTGGGCAAAGGCTCGAATTTTCAAATGCTTGTGTAAATTATAATAAAATAGCTAGATGTAATATTTATATATAAAATTACAATCAGTTTTGTAGTTGATTTTTAGACCAAAAGATGAACGACCCTTTCTTCATGTAACACGTTTTAAAGTAATTTACTTTTGTATGGAAACGGGATTGTTCAACTCAAGAATCGCTGTCCAAAACGTGAACTAGGAAAATTTACTGGTTCATCTTTTGGGTTGGATTCCAATAAATGAATTCGAATCAATTTAGTTCGTTCATTTCGTTGATGCGGTCTCCAAAACATGAACCAACTGATTTTATTGAACGGTTGAATTTGGGAAAAATTAAACTTTTGTTCTTAGAGATCAGATTATTACACAATGTACACCGTGTTTATATTTCATTAAAAGAAGGTTCTTAAGGTTAAATACAATTAATTTATCTAAGAAATCAACGTTTTTGCTATGCTCTATTCATCTATTGGAGTTTTGGCGTTCATATATTGGTCTTGCTATATTGTAATTATGCTGGTTCATCTATTGGGGTCAAATTGTTCAGTGATAGGGCACTTTGTTCAACTATTGGTGAATTTGGGTCCTTTTTTAATATAATAATTTTTATAAAATTACTGAAGTTTTATACGAGGCACGAAAATAATTTATTTTAAACTCAATTAAATGCGGAATCATATAAAGAAATAAAAATTGATGAATATGAGTTACATTATATAGAAAAAAATATTGAAAGTTGGGAAAGTTGCTTAACTGTTCATCTATTGGTGATTTTACCCTACTTGAATTCGGGAGTGAGCTTAGAATATGGGAGAATATCTGGAAGAGGAAGTCAAGTTATTTTGGGAGTACGTTAAACGGTGAGTGTTTATAATAAGTGAATATTGACATATTAAATTACTTATATGCTATGTAAACCAAATTTATTTACTTACAATTCGCGCGGTTTTAATTTGGGCGGGAAACCAAAGCACGACATACCTAGTATACCTACACTACACGTAAGTAAATAAACAGCAGTAAGGCACGAAATTTGGCCTAAAACACTGATAATTGCGTGGTGATGTATGATTATGTGTGTAAACATATACCTACATATAAGCTAAACAATTATTTATGTGTGTAATGTATGGTTTATGTATTTCGTATTCTGTAGTAAATACAGTGCTACCTATTGTTTCGAAACGTATCTACATATATTATATATATACGTAGTTTTTATTTGAGTAGAAAACTTACGATCAGTAACTACTTGTAATATAGGTAAATATTAGTTTTTCGAAATAGATATTTGTCGCTGTAGGTATATACCTATATCTTGCTGTCGCCCAGACAATAAAAATTGCCATGGAATTTTGAATGAATAGTATAGGAAATTAAATAGCATTTATTATGTTTGAGAAGACCTTTTAATAGGCCTGTGGATGGCTAGAGGATTTAAACAAAAAGATAAATATACATTATATTTATATGGCTTTCTGGTGAGCAACTTCAATTAGCACAAAGCTCTGTAAAAGATAGCTGATAGCGATAAGGCCACCTGTTGCTTTGCTACCTAATTTACACTACTATTCGGTTAAGAATTCGTTTTTCTATTTCTTCGAAAAAAGGATATTTAGTTATAGATATCCTATCAACTAAAGTTCGTAAATGAGTGTTTATAAATACGTACTTGATTACTGATTTGTGTGTGTTATGTTTTACCCAGCAATGGGACACTAACGTGATATTAAAAAGTTGTAGTATTAACATAAGTAAATATTTATTTTATTGTGCGTTACATTACATAATTACCTATGTTCTTATAAATTGTACGTCATTGCCGACGGACTGTGGATGGCACATTTAATTAAATTCGGCTTTGTGATTGTTCTTAGGTGAATTCAGCCTGAAAGCACATGATAACAACTTAATTTCTATCTTATTGATTTTGCTCATACAAAAAAAACTTTAAAATATTGCCCACATTACCACTTTGATTAGTTTTCATAAATTCTTCTGAAGCAAAATTAAGTGTAATAAGTATAAAACAACGTAAAATAATTATTAGACTTAGGGAATCATGTCCTTACCTTAAAATAACTAAAACTATTTACAATAAAAAAAAATTACATTACACGTTAAAGTAAGTATACATAGTAAGTGTAAGTGTAGGTAATATGACAAACTACTTAAACTAACTAGACGCTAGAGTGTAGACCCCAAGCCGCTAAGTGAATATTGTACCTACACATATTTATAGGTACATAGGTACTTACTGGAAAATAGTACTAAATAATTTATGAAGTTCACCATATAATATTACCTTCAATCTGTAGTAGCTATAGGTACTTTGCACCTTAGAAGGTCTGTTTGTGGTAGATTCTTGATCGATAAAGACAAGTAGGACTCTAATTTATTCACTCGTATCGATCGGGAATTACTGATTCAGAAATAGGTCGTTCTGTACAGCTGTTCGTTTTTCTTTCCATTTCTCATAGTTGTACTTTTACAATGTTTTAAAGACGCTGTAATAATAATGGTTGATATAGAACAGTTATATTTTGGATTACGGTCCGTTGATATTTATTGATAATCTAGATTGCTAAAATTGAATGAATGTTGATTTGTTCGTAAATGTGTTTACCCAAAGCAGGTACTAATACCCGTGGTGTACCCACCTACCTGAATAGATTAATAGTTAGAAATGAATATCCTAAAAACAATCTATTGATGTTTATTATGTCTATTGTGTTTTGTAGAGCTTGAACGCCAGATGTTTTGGTTTAGGATACTAAGATTTCTTAAAGTGTGATGATGAAATAAGCTTAAGTAATTTTAGGTAAAGCTGGTATAGTGCGTTGAACTAATTTAAATAATGATCTATACTTACTCATAAAAAACAGACTTTTAATGCTTCAGTGGTTAAAAAATAACTTAAAACCTTCCAATATCATTTCATGGTAAGTACCTAGGTACTTAATAAACCTACATTTGGTAACAGTTTGAGGTAATATTAAAAAAACATTCAAACGTTTTTTTGAAATAATACTATGATACGCTTTAAAGAGTAAAACCTCGGGATCTAATGAATATAATTAATTAATTACGTGATGTAATCCGTTGCCATAGTTTTATTTAATGAATCACTATTTTACATTTAATGGATATTAATATCAAATTTCACTTCGTTTTTTAGCATCAGAAATATGGTACACAACCTTGGTGTGTCTTTTTATTGAAGAATTCGTTTAATAATATATAAATACATATTCAGATCGTTTACATTCTTCATAATTATTACAAATTATAAAAACTAATTATAGGTATTGGAACATTATCTTTAGCATCGTAGACATTGGAAATTAAACCCTAATATCCTAAAACGTTCTCTTCTTTTAGCTCTGTTCGTATATCCCGAAGAAATGGTAAGACTACCTAGTTAACAATAAAAAGTTTAGCTTTTACAAAATAAGTCATAAGTTTTGTCAAATATTATTATATAAGTTCCTGATAAATAACCGAAACAGTGAATTTTCCGGAACCCTGGCTATCCGTAGCCTAAATTATTAATATTTATTATGCGGTTTTCCGTGTCATATGCATATATTCTATGTCTAAGCTTAATTAATTCAAAACTATCAATCGTAAAGTAAGTACCTATGTATGTATTAGTATACTCGTGACTACGGAACGGAGGTATGAAATGTAGCAAATTATATTATAACAAAACGCATTTCCGAAAAGTGCACCAGATGTTTTTGCACATTCCATTTGTTTTACGAATCGTTATCTGCCGATGGTTTGTTTTACTTGGAACAATGCAGTAGCGATAACCGAAAGCTTACTGACTAAAACGGTAATTCCTTGGGAGGACTCCCTATAAATAAGACAAGGGATGAAGTTTTAGCTATTAGTTATTGGTGAGACACTCAAGTGACCAGTACTTCTGACGAAATTGTTAAGGTAAGTTACTTTACCCTGTACATTTTGACTTTATTTTTGTTTGTTTGTATTTATTGGTTATATTACTACTTTCTACATGTTTTTAAATACTGTGTTGCTATTTGTTATATTTTATATGTATTTGTCATACAATTTTGATGATTCTATGTTTAGTTTAGAAATGATTACCGTTGTAGATGTTATGCATAACTTTGTAGTGGTACCTTTGAGTATATATTTATGTATTGAAGTTTCATTATACAATCACGCAGGTTGAAAAAAATGTTCCTCTTGGGGACACCACGGTTTCTTCAGATATTACTATGATTTATTACTAAACTTTTCCATTTCATTTCAGATGTTCAAGTTACTCTCAATCCTCTATATTGCGAGCGCCGTACTGTCAGCAGAGTTGCCTCGCCACAATTTGCAGGAAACAGCTTTTAACCCTGATCCCAATGCCGAGCCTGTGTCCACTCATCCGGTGTCCAAAAAGGCATCGGAGCCTGAGCTAGACCCTCGCCCGATATACAGGGGTGAAGACAAACAGGTTGGGCGGGCGAGGATAGAGCCAGTGAAGCCTACTGGTCCTGTCGTCAAGTACGATAACATGTTGGCGGACCAGCCAGGTGCAGCTTCTGAAGTAAACAGAGTTGTAAGTACCTAAATATTAATACATCCGTGACAACTTAATATAATTTTTGAACATTATCATATTTAAAATAATTCTATGTATTCATTACAATAACATCTGTCTAACACACTAAAACAGTGGTTTCGAAATATAGGACGAAATTGAAATAGTTTTTTTTTTCCAGGACAATCAACAAATACCCAACTACGCGTATGTTCCAGTGCAATCCGAAGTAGCATATCCTGACATTCCCTACGCGCCAGGCTATGGTTATGACAATCGCCAGTCCACTGGGTTAGTACCTACGCATTTACTTGGACACTTCATACATTAATACGTACGTAACTATACAGAGTAGCGAGATGTGAAAAATTATAAAACTACAAACCGCCTCGCCGTCCCAAATTGTTTGCATTGAATCAAAATGGCCCTCCAATTTCAGTAGTTACCCGTCACTACTCTCGTTATGATGTCATTTTAGCTCTAAAGATAAATTTAACTATAGGAAATAATAACTATGAAAGTGGTTGCCTTTAAAATTATCTTTCTTGTTATATTACTTATTTTAATTAAGTATTATTTTTTTGACAGGTATGACGCGTATGGTAATAGCGTGGAAAACTATTACGAACCTGACACGTCTTCATTTGGTTTGCTTTGGAGCCAAGTTCCTGACTCAAGGGTAAGAGAAACTATTAAAAATATTAACTTAAAATATAGTTTTCAAATAATAATGTATCAATAGCATTAGGTACAGAAACAAAGATATTTTGAGACCGTAGATTAAAATAACGGTTACATTAGAATTGATTACGTGAAGACTTGTGCAATTTTTAATTTAACGTTTACTTCCAGACCATCGTGAACTACGCAGGCCGCGCAATCTCCTGGTTCATTAGTAGCATCTTCGTACTGTTCCTCGGCTCCCTAATGACCATCGGTGTCTGCACGTATACCAATCTGTGCACCATCGCCTTCAACGGCGTAGGACCTATCCACGAGGAGATGCGCTCGCTCATCACGCCTGAACGTCTCGAGAATATCAGCACAGCTGCGACCCTAGTCAAGTCCGCCATCGACAAATACCAGAAAATACAAAACGTTGATGCCGTCAGGCGAAGACGCGCGATGATCCATAACTAAATATAACCATGTTTTCTTGAAAGATTTATTCGATGCTATGTTTGTAACATAAAAGATTTTATTTTAGTGATAATAAATGTTCCTATCATATTTATCTTACTTTTTATTTCGCCGTTGTGTTATGCTTAATTTAGTATCTCGGTACTCAGTTTCTACATACCTATTATTATCCTACAGCACGATCAGAGCCTTGTGTGAATTAGAAAAAAAACAAAAATTTTGTTTTGTTGATTACTACCTAGTCTACCTACCCAAGATTGTTATAACTTAGTCACTCATCTCACTTTAATTGAGTGTATCATAATATTCATAATATGTGTAGGGTTGACCGAATTTGAACTGTATCGTAAATATTGAATACTAAGTAGGTACATAGTTTAAAAACATGTCTTTGACATGACGTGTATACTCAACCAATTGTAACCCTGGGCCGCTCGAGAACCTTGTCAAAATAATAAGTAGGTATAGTTGCCGATTTCTGTTTTGACGAGTGAAGTTTTGACGGTTATAGATTAATCCTTATTAATATGGGGGTAAGTCTCACGATTTTTCCGGTAGTATTAACGTGATATATTATATATGTATATTCTAAACTCATTTCTAAACTGTCAAGTGTTTACTCTTGGAGGCTGGAAACTGTAGTAAGAAGTTTCTTACGATTCCATATGTAGCGTCATTGTAGGTTTCAATTGGTTCACTAAACAACACACAAAGTATTAAGAGTTGTAGGCCGCCCGTATTGGAAGCTAGGTCCCATGGGACCCATGAGTCCAAAAGTCATGACTTTTGAACAGTTGTCACAAACGAAATGATGCTCAAAAGTAGCGTATCTCTTTGCAGATAGTAGGAAAAACACCTAGGACTATAAAAATATTGCAATACACTTTTAACCCTTACCCCTTCAAAGGCTGGTTGAATTCAACTTTATTTCAATATTTTTATTAATTGGTATTTTTGTTGCAAGTAAAGCAAAGACCATAGCATAGCTGGTAAAGTAATACCATGGTAACATATTATCATGTTAATGTTGATTACCTCACTTCGGTAAAATAATTATCTCGTGGTAGTATGGTTTTTAGACAAGAGTTACTCTACTTTTCACTTCGATTGTGATAAATTAAAAAGTACCTATTATTTATACATAATACAATAATAATTACAAGTGCTACACTTTTAGTCGATATACTTTAATTTAAAGTTATTTTTAAGGATCCGTAGTAAACTAGGAACCCTTAGTTTCGCCATTTTTCCTGACTATACCTAAAGAAAACTATTTCGAACCAAATTTTTCTTTTAGGTCAATATTTCCGGAGATATACAGAATAAAAAAATGTATCCCCTCTTACTTTTGATCCGTGGGTCTAAAAAATATGAATATTGAGCTCATAGACTACTTTAAAATAATACTATTTCGAACATAATCGGCCAAGCCGTAACCCTACACTGAGCAAGGCCTGACGTGCTCTTGGCCGGTTTTTTTTAAAGATATAAAGTGTTGAAAAAAGTTACATCAATATGAAATTTGCGCTTCTAAAAATTTATATATTTCTCTATAATCGTGAATTGGGCAGTGAATATCATAAGAATTTCGGAATGGCCGATTTTAAAATTGCCGTTATGTGATTGGATATCATACTTGATGTCAGATATAAAAGTAATGTTTGAAGGAATATTCGTGCCAAAAATGATCGCAAAGTTACAGGTGACTTTCGTGTCAACGAATCTTAGGTGGATTTACAACGTGTTGAAAATCGTAGATTTGTAAATATACATAATATTTTTCCTAGGAGCTACTAGCATTGTACCGAGGAGAAGTTTCATAAGTTGCGAAACTTGCATAGAGAATGTTCTCGGAAATCTCAATTTAACAAATAATCTAATCAATCCAAGTCCGTACTAGATACATGCCTTATGAGTTATATTTACTGCCTTGTTTACTTATTTACGATTTAATATAATTATTTATAACACATTTTTATAGGTTCTCACGGATGTTTCCAATCTCAATGAGAACTTACTCTTAAATTCTCATAAAAAATCTCGAGTATATTCCCGCAATTATCAGAATGTTCTGCAACTTGTTCATTGCTAGGAGCTACTTATGTCTGTACTAGTCCCGCTTTGAGGCCACCCAATTTTTGAGCACAAAGGTGAGAAAAAAACTTGAGTTTTTTTTAAGTATGAAGGATTCATAGTTTCCCTACACGTGAAAACTATAAAACGGACATTAAAAAAAAACCTATCCAATTATTTATGTAAAACCAAATTCATTTCATTTTGATTATGGTGGGTGTGAAGGTATGATTTGAATAAGAGTTTCTCAGTTATTAATGTCATTATTTTGAATAAATAAACACAATAAATTATTAACACTACTTAAAGCTAAAACTAATACTGCATCGCTTGATACTTGTGGTAGGCTTCCTTCAGATAATATTCGACATCATCCAGGTAGGGAATGTTCAAGGATCTGATTTCCCGAGTGAAGGGCTTCTCAATGATGAGGGTGCAGTAGGGAGTGAAGGCACAGAATCCGATGACCAGCGCCATTCCCAGAATAACCAACGGTGCCTTAGCCAAGGTCCATTTGGCCACAGACAACACCTTTGAAGCAACACAGGACAACGCATCCTATGAAACAAAAGAAAAATAACATGAAAGAATGCAGGATCATTGACTCTGTAATTGCAGCTAATAAAATTTGCAATATAAAATGCGAGTAGAGATAACGATTTATGAATGAATGCATAGAATAGCAGGTAGGTAACATTTTTATGAATGGAGCACAATACTCACGATTGGGTTTGGGATATAATCCCATACGGATAAATCTGTGCCAATATCGTATTCTGCTACGGCGGTGGCAGGTACAACTTGGAATCTGTGAAACAAAAGATTTTATTAGGGTTGTTTGAATGTTTTTAAGTGAAGAATTTATTGCTCTTTCCCTTTTAAGTATAGCCTTTGTTTGTTTGTTTTAATTATAATACTGGTAATGTTTTTATTTTATGGCACTTACTCGTAAGCGCTGGACGAAGGTAATTCTGCGATTGGCCTGAGTGTTCTGTAGCTGGCGCGATGTTCCACTGGGTACAGATGGGTAGGATACGTCTGGTAGGTTTGGGCGGCGGACAGACCCACGAAGCAAGCAAAGGCGATCAAAACGATTTTAGACGCCATCTATGAATTTGAAACATATTTTTTTATTACAAACTGAAGTAATAAAAATAAGCAATCATAAAAGACTTAGATACTCAATAGATATTATACTTACTTTGAAGACAAGGTCGTATAGGTACTTGTTCAGGAGCTAAGAAATCGATAGCTCTAAGTTCGTTGAGGAACTGATACCCTATTCTAGTTAAAGGTGCACTTTATACTAAATTTGTGCAATATGAATTAGGAAATGAATTCATTAAGTGGGTGATTAAAGTGAAAGTTATAATTTTGGATTGAAAATTTCTTTTCTTTAACAC
>JALPQI010022129.1:0-24213 GCA_025490895.1 Thaumatotibia leucotreta
AAAGGAATACAGATAAAAACTAAAACGCGGAACGAATTTGATTGCTTATTTTTTGTGTTTTTGTCCATAAGTAATATTGTTCAAAGCGTATAATTTACGATGATGGCGTTAATATGAAGAAGTATTAACGCCTTACTCCAGAATGAAGAAGAATGCAAAAGAGGTGGTGCAAAATCTTTTGCCGCCGAAATCTAGTGTAATATTCAAAAGCGTATCAAACTTTTATGGATTGGAAAACTGGAAAGCTAATTAGGTACCAACATCATTTATGGAAAGCGTATTTCTGACATATTTTGATGAAAAATCTAAGAAATATCAACCGTCATCACCACACTCTCATCGTCACACTTAACTTGATAAAGTTTGCGAACTTATCGTCAAGTGGCCATGTTCCGAAGAAATCGGAAGTATTGACAACGCAGAACATATATTTTTTTTGTTTCTTACTTGTTCTTTCTGTTAATAAATACGGAGATTTTTTCCTCGCATTCTAAGTGAAAAGTAGAGTGTTTAATTCGGGACTAAACAGCCATAATGACACTCGAACTACATCCACCCTCGCTACGCTCGGGTGGATAAATATCTCGTGTCATAATGGCCTGTTTTAGTCCCTCGTTGAACAATCTACTATTTCTTCTTTCGCTTTATGACAACTCCGTTGTGTAAATTGCAGTGAAAATGTATTTTACTTTCCTCGCAAACGAAGTGAAAAAAATTGCCTCTGTTAAATGTGGGCCATTTTATGCCCTTGCTGTACAATCTACTCTTGTGGATTAATTGTCCCTTCGTCATTATTATAAGTAAATGTTATATTTTTCTACATGCCTAAAAAGGATCTAGTTTCGCAAGTAATTATTGATGTTCCTATTCTTAGTAAAGCTTTAAATTTATTTCGAACGAAAAAGAAAGTCTATATTTTGTTGAACTTTTCGAATTGGTTTGTGGTTGACCCAATTATTCCAAGTCGTAGTCGTCACACTGCCGTTGAAGTATAAAACGAATATTACGGGTTTTATTAAATACATTGTTGCTAACAGAACCTAATGACGGTAAGTAATATTCCTCAAGTTTCCTCAAGTTTAGGTATGGTAATTCAAACAGGAGTGTAAAACCTACAAGATTAAGTCTCGTTGACAGGTATACCGTCCGCATTTGCCAGTAGAATCCGAAAAAAATTAAAACAAATATCTAACTTTCAATAGAATAGAATATCAATAGACTTAATTATAAAAATGTTAATTGATAAATATCAATAATTTTAACTAAAAATGTATGTGAACTCAAGGTTTAAGGTTTTAAGTTGGCGATAAGACCAAAATAGTGTTCTAAATGTACGTGATTATGAAATAATCGAACGTCGAAGTGTTTAGATTTTTCTACATTTATAGGTATGCCAGTTAGGATTTACTGTGGGGTCATACATAATTAAGTGTAATTTAAATAATCTCGTAATTAATACATCATTTGCCCGGTTAATTTTTTTCACCGTATTACATTATTTACACATACACTGTATTTATTATAAAACAGAGTTATGGAATAAAACAAAACTGCACGAAAGAACTGTGCATATTTAAATTAAACAAAGACCTGTCATTACGAGTAAGTGACGAACCCCATTTTCACATTGCAGCACTTAGTTAATTATGAATGCTGCCACAGCATTTTGGGGTTACAGATATCCCACGTGTGATTTTTAAAACAAATGATTTCGCTCCGCAAGTACTGATTTTGTACCTATTTTTTTTAGGTTTTTAGCTTTATGTACCTACTCGTGAATTAAATAATAATACAGTAACAATACAACCAAATTCAGCAAAATGTCATTTTTGCCGGATAAAAACATACCATTATAAACTGTCTTGATGCCAAAACTACTCAAGTTTTTTTTTTATAGGAGTGCGCTTGTGGTTGAACAACTATTGTCTGGAAAAACAACTATTCAGTAGAAAATATGGCCAATTAAAAAAATAGTGTGAAGTAAATATCGGTAGCTAATAGAAATTCGAATTGCTTGCAGTATTATATATTGTCAAAATAAAGTCAATGCCTGCATTGGAACAATCGCAACAATTTCTATTTTTTATATATAATGTATAATATAAAATATTTTAGGTAGTTACAAAATTTTTATCGTTTTGGTCTTGATTTAATAATATGCTTATCTACTACACGACACTAACTCAGCACTTTTTGATACTCGTACGAGAAAAGTAGATATATTATTATTTTTCACATATACGAGTATGTATAAACAGTTAATGACTCAGTATTATGAACAAATCACATCGAAATCAACTATTTAGTAATTGAAAAAATGATACCTAAACACAAGTTATTCTAGAATGTTTCCTTAAACTGCGGCCAGACACACCAGTCGGTAGCAGCACATTTTGTACCCCAATCGGTGCATATCAAATGCATCCTCTTTCTATTCCTTGATGGGAAGGTATAATATTATCAGCAGTTGTTTATAGCTTTTTATAAGAATATTAATTACTAAGGTAGTCAAAGATACTTTGCTGATATCAGAATATGCCGCGACGACAAAGCGCGCCGACAGTTTGCTGGGACGCATATTCCGAAACTAACATTGCCTGATAATCATATTGATATCTGATATTTAGTCTTGTTCCCTCTTATTAGCGCAGATTACATAAGTGCAAAAGGGTAGCTTTGATATTCATATTGAAGTAGTAATTCCTTAAACAGTAATGAATACATAGCCCGCAGCGTGCGATGGCCATTCACAGTACAGTGAAGTTACTGATTTATGCTAGCATCACAAAGCCAGTTTAGGAGAACACTTTGAATTGCAAACGGGATAAATGGTTCCGTGAAGATTCTAATGGCCTTTCACCTGCCATGCTTTCATATATTAATTCCGCAATGTGTGCTGTTTAGCTATGAGGGTGTCAATTAAACGATTTCCACTAATCACTCACTTGCTTCATGTAGCTTTTGTTACATGACATCACTCTTATTTTACATAGACATAGAGTCTATCGCAAAAATCAAAGCAAGTGAGTGGCTAAACTTGGTTATTTTGAAACTATAGGTAAGTACTTAAATATTTTGTCATTGATATACGTATCAATCAAGAGTAAGCTAAATTAGATGGAGAGGGTTTGGGTCAAGTCGTGATTGATACCTATAATAAAATATGTACTTTTATAATTTCAACATAGCCGTTAGTGGAAATTTTGTTTTATTGTAACTAAAAAGTCTAAAAAACACCCCCTTGGTTAACAATTGACATCATTACTTTTTTGTAGTGTTAAGAACTACTGCGTTTTTTTTGGGACATCTTACACAAATCGACCTAGTCCCACGGTAAGCTCAATTAAGGCTTGTGATGTGGGTACCAAGCGACGATATATATAATAGATAGGTACTTAAATACATAGACAGCCATGACCAAGGAACAAATATTTGTGATAAATAAATACACAAATAATGCCCTCACCGGGATTCGAACCCGGAACCACCAGCTTCGTAGGCAGGGTCACTACCAACTCGGCTACGGAGGCGTTGCGAGGCTTGCACTTTGTTTTTGTAATGTTTATTATGGGATCTCATTTCTTTTTGTAGATAATCGATATTTTCTTTCTTGTCGGGTCTGTTGTGGGCTTTTTTCCGGGGCTTTTATGGAACAATTTTTGAGATGTCTGGACGGTACATGCGTCTTAGTTTATTTTATTATTTTTAAACCTTATTGCTCATGCAAGTCAGAAATCAGAATCCGTCCCACCCTGTCTCGGCTCGTTCCATCACTACTATTCAGCTCCGATGCCATACCATATGACGTATGGTATACCGTAGGTTCTTAAACCGTACAATGTACATACGGTAAACATATTATTATGTAAATATATATAAATGGTATACCGTAGCGTGGCGATTTTGGGCATTTACCTCCTAATGTCTATACGCTTAATTAACAGGAGACACCAGCAGCAACACATGATTTACCGAGAAAAGAGTTGTTTGTAGATGTAGTTGGTGATTAATTAATATATTGTCTGCAAGTTTTTGCACTTTAACTATGAATATAACTATGAATATAAATCCTAAATTAACTTATACCCTGCTGTGTTCGAATCACATTCTAATCGCGGTTTGATAATAAATATACCTAATAAGTAGTTCGCATACCTTTACCATGTGGCAGAAAATTCTATTTTTTAGATTTATGTATCAAGTAGACTATAGACGACTTATATTTTTAAATTTAAGCTTCTGAACCTTCTAAAAATACCTTAGATTATTGATGATCGTGAGTCAGTGAGTGACAAAACTAAGGAACTTTAACGTGTGCTGGTATGGTAGTTATTAAACTACACGTTCAAATTTAAATGACATAAAAATATTATGTAATTGATGTGATGGCCTACATGTCACCAATTCCGACTTCTAGCTCTAACTGTCGCGAAATTACAGAAGCTTGAAAATGGCCTAAGTGGCTTCGAGAAAAAGCCGTGCCTTTATTTTGCTCTACTTGGCGGGTGCACTGACAAGCCACCAGATACGTATGTGTAATTGTGTAACGTAGAGATACATAATATGCCCCTCTGAATATTTAAGTGAAACCATTACTTATTCTGTAATAACAAGGATGAGTTTTTTTATCCGTTAAATTGGACAGGTCATGGGACAGTAATACCAGTATATCACCTTCTGCTAAATTTGAATAAGTGTAAACATAATAAATCAAATGGTAAATGTGAAAGAACATTAAGAATAACATAAAAATTAATCTCATGTGACTGACGGCACACGTCGAATTAAGTAACATAAGGATGTAATAAAAGTAATAAGATGTAAAAAGTTTTAATAATTCAATAACAGTAAGAGTTAAGACTCTAGTTTCAATTTGGTAAATCATTATATTAATTATATTTCTGGAAAATATATGGGTTGATGCTACCTAAATCAATTTAACGGAAATATAAAAACACTGAGTTTGTGCATCTTCGGCGGATATACGAGTACACTTTTATTTTTATAAGAGCGAAAAATTTATTTGGCCTAAATATAATATTATTTAAATAAAGGGGCCTAACTAGTAAGTTCTTTAATGTTTGTACTACTCGTACAGTAAAGTACCAAATTTATGTTTAGCGGGTTACCCACAGAATTAGATTCACCTGATACCTGATATAGTAAAATACACTGAGCGGCAAAAAATACAATTGACAGCCGACAATAGTCAATGATCACCAAAATTAAAACCCCATATTAACCACATTTATATCATCTTGTCTTATTAGGTAAAGATAACGTCTTCAAAATAAACACTGTTAACCCAAAAATAGTACTGCATATCTTAATGTGTAATACTCTTAATAACCCAAACTACATCATAATAAAATATCTCCAAACATTTCATGATATTGATACTATAGGTACATTTGTTAAAAAAGTGCTCAACAGAACACTTTATAGTTTACACGATGATGTTGTGCATTAATAATAATATCAGAAGCATGAAAACTGATGTGATAAGAGAAAATAGTCTTAAATAATCTACTTACCTAATTTGATATAAATGTTACCTTGCCCGTTATTCCCCCTTTTCCTAACGAATCCAAGCGATTGTCATCATGCTGGACCAAATGAAATATATATATATATGTATGTATATATAGCTATCTAGATTGGGGCACCATTATGTACCCACTCTGGTCAGGATGGTTACCTACGTGGCGATGGCGTACGACTAGCACACGAATTTTAAAGCGGACTACAGCAAAAGGGCGGTTGTTTGTATATGCGGACGAGGGTTGCTTGTTATTCGTTGTGTCAATGTGTGCGTTAAAAATACAGCCCTAAATTAAAACGGTTCCTTTGTCAGATTCTAGTAACATGATCCGATTATAATATGTCAATTTCGGAACGAAATTAAATAATTTGGTAATATAAATCGCTAATGCTGATCATTCCACAATATTCCAAGTCTGCTGTTCAAGCTATTTTATATTTCGTTTTATAAATTGAACCACCAAGGATAAATTTAGAACATAACTGAATAATGAAGAAAATTGGAGGTCGCCTACGCGATAACTCTAATTGAGTACCTACTGAGAAACGATATTGTCAATGGAATATATTTCAGTTAAGATTCGTAAACTTTTCTAAGAAACTTTTCGTATTCCAAAATTATGTACATACTCGTTTGTGATGTGAAGAACCAGTAAATAGATATCTAATTAGTAATTACAATAATAACTTTTCGATCTCAATAACTTGCCTTCTTTTTCGTATGCCCTGCGAATGGAGCAGAGGCCGCCGCGAATCATGAACAAAGTGTTGCCTCGTTCTCGCACTCGTGAATTCGTACATGAGTGTGGCAGGGAGGCAACACTTCGTTTGTGGTTTGCGGTAGGGCCTCAGACTCGTCAACAGAGCTCCCTTTCAAGTTCATAGCTTGCGATTTGTAGACTCATTAATGGCTCCGTTTAGCTTTCATTTCTGATGGCACTGGCAACCTTAAACTGTATGCTAGCACTTCGCTAGCAATGAATGTGAAATGGAGTCATTGATGAATCCGCTCCGATGGCAATGTCGGTGAAAATTAGGCAAATGTCAAATGAATCGTTAGGTGTTAATTTTCATATTATTTAGTATTATGAAAATATTTGTATTAAACGGCCACTTTAACCTATTGGCAACCCATAACAAATATTTTTTGATGTAGGTATCTATTCTTTCACTGTAAAACAAAGTTTGACTATTTATACAATGTGTTACCATGATCCGGGCTTTTACGAAAATGTGTAATAATACGCAATTACGCATTACTAGCAATCTTTTTCAAGTATTAACATTTGATAAATAATTAAATTGATCGTACAGTTAATTGTATTTCCTCCAAACGATCAATGTAACGCGTGTACTGCTTGGTTGTCAAACGTTGTGAGTGGCTGCGATCTGTCATTGTCATGTTCAAATCAACTATATATTGCTTCTCAATTATTTTTTCTTAGAAAGTTAATTACTTTTAAAATTTGCATTTTTGATCGAATTATGTTCACGGTTTGGCTAAAAATTTGCATTTTGGATCGAATTATGTTCACGGTTTGGCTAAAAATCTGCATCGCATTCCTCGGTTTCAATAAAAGCCAGTGTCATGGTGACACACTGTATAGCGTAAATGATTAGCATAACCACGTATATTTTTTGTAGGTAGTAGGCATGAATTTGGATAATTTGGGTGTTATAAATAGCGTTAATTTTGAGATATTAAAACTGGCAGTTGATAGTTCACTAGTTGCAACAGCCTTTAGAGATTTGTCTAGAGATTCTTGGTCATATTGGAATCTTTTATACGATTTTTTTGACCTTCCCATGTCTTAAAACCAGAGATCATACAAAATAAATGATTTAGTTCATTCACTGGTTTTCGCAATTCAATTAATGAACTATCTGTGTTTGTAGTAGTTCATAAAAAAATTAATAAATCAAGTATTGTTCGAACACTTTGCTAGACAGCACATTTCTATTAAATTCATAGAAAACCAAATCTTATAACAACTACTAAAACGTCAGATATGGAACAAACATTAAATCACGCAATTCCAGTGAATAAACTCCCCCGTTCGGTCACTAGATTTAAGCCATTTTGAGTTCTAGTGGTAGAACACTGGATTAAAAGCCTCTACTTGAAACAAAATCACATTAAACTATACTTTAATAGCATGATCATAACCTTCTGGTTACAAAAAAACACGCATTGTACCTGGGAGATGCACGAAACGCACACAATAACACATTAAACACAACGTAAGCTTACCTCAATCCTTATAACACCTCCATATAAAAAACGAACCGGCGTAACGTGCCCACTTTAGATCATCGCCATTTGGACACTGATGCATATGAGTTGATGTAAAGGCTACCAGAACTTGTCAAATAATATTCCTACACGAAAAAAAATATAACACGTAGTAGAAATGTACAGAAAAGTTATTTTACGAAAAAAACTTGAATTTTGTTCCTTCACTGGATTTGTTCATTCACTGGAGAACTTACCCTACGTTCGGTTATGCGTTTAAATTTGGAACAGATTTTAATATTCTAGTGGGTCTCTATTCCAGTATCCATAAATATTAAAATAGTAAACGACATGAAACGACATGACAATATGTTTTCCTTATACAAACCATACGATATACAATCTCGATTAATAAGAGAATAGGCACCACATGTGTTTGTATGGCTGTTATAATAACTAATATTGAGATACAAAATCATTAGTAATCTAAGGTTACGTCGAAACTTATTGGCGATGGACATCCCTTTAATAGTGTGAATGTACGCCCACTTAAATAGTAACCCCCTTATTCATAAACGTCTCCTAACTTAGCCAGCCGATTAGTATTGATTGACCATTTCAGTCTTATCAGAGTGCTTAGACAAGTTGCCAATCGCTAACGCTTTATCGTCAATTGTAAACGAAAGGCAGCTAACTGTATTTGTCGCACTAATATGAAAGAGTGACAGAGAGGGAAAACTGCGATACGGTACTAAGCGTTAGCGATTGGCCACTAGGCTAAGCTTCCAGCTAGACATATTCATATTCATATTCATTTATTATTAAATAAAATTAGGATGTCAATTAATTTACGATTTACATAAAAATAATCTATTCAACATATTATACATATTATTTAAAAATTAAAAAAAAAGAAAATATACCTACTTTAAATTAAATTAAATTAAATTATAATTTTCATATAAGATAATTTTCATATCATTTTCATAGAAGTCACGGTGGCACTAACAAAATATTGCGAGAGACTTCCACTAGATATGATTTTTATCGATAAGTTTGTTTTTCTAATCTCAGAAGTAACGTAATGAATTCGTGATAAATTAATCTAAATTAGGCTTAGTAGAGAAGCAGTCGAGAATTATGCTTACATTGGATGGAAATGGATCAATAATGAAAACATAGTTGCTAAAGTAGATTTTTATTATTACATGTCCTAAAAATACATAGATAATATTGCTGGGTAGTAGTAATCAGCATATTTTAGTTATTTTCTATTCATCCCCTGAAAATATCAGCTTCAATGAAATGTCATTTCGAAATGAGTATTCACTTATCGATGAATTTAATAACCGTAGGAAGTCCCTAGCTAATTGACGTTATTGCCACCGCGACTTCTATGTCTGCTTATCACTGTCTATAAGACCGAAAGGAATAAACAATAAGGGTGCTTAGACAAGTCGCCAAAAGCTAACGCTTTGTTGCGTATCGTAGTTTTCCCTCTCTGTCACTTTTTCGTATTAGTGTGACAAAGACAGTTAGCTGACTTTCGTTTACGATTGGCGATTAAGGGTTAGCGATTGGCAACTTGGCCAAGCACCAAGGAGACGTTTATATCACGCATAAAAGGTACATCGGATGTCGAGTTGCGGGTTAAACTAAGTAACTAAAGGACTAAAGGAACCGTTTATAAATAAGGGGACCGGATAACTGTACTTATAGTTTGAGTAATTTTCATTGTTGTTTGTTAGCGCGATGAAGCGCCTACGCGAGGTGGATTGGGGGAGCATGCGGCGGGACGGCCACAACATCTTCACGAAGCTCATCCGCACCCGCGACCCGCGGGACTCCGAGACCACGCAGGAAATAGCCGTGCCCGGCAAACAGAAGCTTTCGGTGAGTTTGTTGTTTTTGCTATTGGTACTTCCACGCAGGGATCGGACACCGGTTTTTTCTCCATACAAAAGAACAGTTCGAATTCCGTTCATTTTCGTTCTCCGGTTTATTTTTTTTGTTTATTAGAGTAATTCAAAAATATCATGTTAATAGTTACATAAAATGTAGAATACTACATAAGGAGTGTAAAACATTTTAAGATATTGAGCTTTTTCGAGATTTTTCTAAAAAACCGGTTCCGATTAGCGTTGAAAATTTCCGGATTAAATCCCGTTTCTTTCCAAACAGCTGGTTTTTTTCCTGAATTTTTCGAAAAAAACAATGAAATTTTCCACTTAAATTTTCCACTCTAAACCAATGAAAATTAGATCTAATTTTCACTTATACCAGGAGAACGCGATGTCACAGAGGAAAAGTCAATTGAAACAGATGGCAAGGAGTGACAGTGACAGTGACATTGATTGTTTCTGAAAAAATCCGAATAAAACGGATAAAAACGAAGTTTTCATACATTCCCGAAAAAAACATTTGTTTTTTTCCGACATTTTCAACGCTAGTTCCGATCCCTGCTTCCATGAGTTGAGGTCACGCACACAACATATCATGTAAACACAAGGGGAAATAGAAATTAGGGTTTATTCGTACTTATAGCAAATCTAATTTGCTTCAATAATTTTAACGCAAAGTCCCATTAAGTGATTAATACATTCACTATTTTTTTGCAATTAGTACTTCATTTTAATGTGTGTTATAAATTATAATTCACTTCAACTGTGGTGAAATTATGTAGATAGCTATACACTGGTAGACCTTATACCTATTGTAATAAGGTCCACAAACAAATATAGAGAGAGAAAAGTATTGCTGTTAGTACTATGAATAGACTCAGTAATAAAATAATTTTAAATGAAATGAGAAAAAATCCTTTGAACTCATAGTTTTTAATCATCTACTGCCAGGGATTGTTCGACCAAGTATATAAATATAAACTCCGGCATTCCCATATTTCTCTTAAATTTTCAGTATGCTCGGAATACTTCTGTAAACAGCCATAACCAAGATAAAACATACATGTAGCCCGAAATATATTGTAATTAAAATGTTTATTTTAATTAACTACATGCTGTTTTATAAAGCTTTAATTCATTTTTACATAGCTTGTATTTTTGATATCGCCTAAATAAGTTTTAGCGCTACTCATATTTTAAGTTCGTACTTAGGTACCGAAGTCTTAATACTAACCGTAATGATTTTTTGGCAATGTATGAATGTAATGCGAACCTTAATTAGAAACATAGCATTAGCGGCATATTATAATTTAGGCAATTATAATTTTACGTTAATAGGTAATAAATACTTACACCAATAATTTTAACTTTTTAGGACTCGTTTTTTTTATTGGATTCTACTGACAAAATTTTATAGCATACGCTGTTGAATACTGCTAGGTACTCGGACATCCAAGTGTTATTCAATCAACTCTTAGGTACCTAAACTATTAAAACCATGAAATAATGCTAGATACGAGGGCTGTTCCGAAAGTTTTTAGTTGCTCCGGTTCTATTCATGCGATTTAAATTAAATTTATGTCATTGTGAGGTACATTTCAATACTTATTATGGTTAATAAATTTATGCATGTGATGGGAATAGTTTTTTTATTATATTTTTTTTACAAAAAGCTGTTTTGTATGAAATTTAACATTGTATGGAGGAATTGGCAATTTTTGACACATTGAAGCATATTTCGTATAAAAATCTTTGAAAGCTGTACTAAAATATACCCGGGATAAATAATTTAGTTCATTTTGCGTTTTTTAAATTATAATTGAACAAAAATGATTATTGATTGAATGATGATTTTTACAATATTCGAAATTCCAATTTTTGAGTTTACGATTTTTTTCGATGCCTACTCATTTATGATTAAAGTAAAGGATATCACGTAATTTGTACTTAAAAATAACGGAAATATCTTCAATTACTAGTACCTATAAAATAAAATAGTTTTATAAGCGAATGATGTTCATAGCATCTCATTAAAAAAGTGTCTTAAAAACCGGTATCATGGTCATTGGAGTAAGGCTCGACACGTCTTAGTAAAACAAAATAATAAAAATATCTAAAATCTTTACTAAAACAAATTTACACCGCCTAAAGCGTCATTGAAATATCCCTCAAAATGGTGTAAGTTTTATTGAAATCGCATGAATAGAACCGGAGCAACTAAAAACTTTCGGAACAGCCCTCGTAATGGATTATTTCTTTGAACGGCTTAGTTTACCTAGATTGGTTGCAAATTCTATTGACGGAGACTTTAGTGGAATCGTTGCAATCAAAACGGATTATTAATAAATTATGACGAATAATGATTTATACCTACTTTTAATTAATCCCTGAAACCAAGCCGTATAGGCAGTAGGTATGATGGTCGCTTGAATCGTTTATCGGCATCTCCATCACGTTCTGACAAGTAGGTATGCATCGCGAGGATGGTGGGTAGCACGGTAAACGGTAAATGCTTTACCATGAGAACCTACCACGGTCACATTTTATTACATAAGGTTACATTTTACAATTTCGCTGTTTGCCTCTCTAACGCACGCACATATTGGCTAAAAAGAGAGGAAATCAGCAAAATTGTAAATTGTAACTTTATAATACGCGACCCAGGGCGGTTACCATGACGTACTAATGCGGTTCAGTTTAGGTCGAGAGAAAGCGACAAGGCTATACGAGTCGTATATCACTGTCCCTTTCCCTGAACCTAAGATGAATCAGTATGTCATGGTTACCCCACTGGTAATTTCAAAAGATATTATAGGCTCTAAATTATTAATAACCCAACCCAACCGGCGCGGCGTTTAACAAACATGCGGTACATTGACTAGTGGCATTGAAATATTGTTATTAAAAACAAATTTTAAACTGCCAGTACTTGAAAATTAGATTACCCGTTAACAAGCTGTACAATACGAGTATAATAATCAAGACACTGTATGTACCTGTATATAAATACGAGCTAGCGGTAGTTAATGCGGACACAACGTAGGCAACGTAGGCACAATTCAAGGAAATCCGATAGATTTCATCGGCATATACGGTATGAAAATAGATATGTACATGGGAATCTCAAATTTTAGTATGCGCGGATGTTCCAATGCAGCCGCACTCCGTAGGTATAATATCTACGTGCCTCAATCAAACGCACAATAACAAAAACATAAATCATAGGAATCATACTACTTATACTACGAACAAATAAAACATGGAAGCCGCACGCCATAGTCGCCATACTAAATTTTCCTCCAAAAACGGTCCTGAATTTTAGTTGAGAAGTGTCACCCCCTCTTCTATGCATCACGGTAATGAATGTCAATATCAACCTATAAAAACTTAAACCGCCATTAGTAAATAGTTGTGATTGGTCCATCAAAGTTTTGATTGGCCATATCCTATAAACATTTGTCAAAGATGTTGCGCTGACATAATGCGCGATGTTAAGAAAAGCGCTATGTCCTGTCCATCTTTGCACAATTGAACAATGGTTTTTGGGGGCATTTTTGAGCTGGCGTTAAAACATAAAGCTAACTACTATACTTTAGTTGAGTTTTTGATTAAATTCAGTGTGAGCTTTGTGGTTAATGAATTTAGAGAACACTAGAACAACTGTTTGATAATTGCTTATACGCCCATCAGGCATTAAGCGTATAGCCAAAAATTTGCATAGCACTTTGTCATAATATAACCGTGACAATTGAAACCATGCTGTTGGTATCAAATCTTTTAGTGGGTATACAAATTAAGCATGACATCTCGTAGTCGCGAAAACGGAAGTACAAGTTGAGTGAAGTTGGTCCAGAGCTTCAACTATTTTCGTAGGCACCGGACGTCCGACAGACATAGACATTGTTGGTCCTGCCGAGTTGACGACATGTTTGTGTCTCTGAAGTGGCCTGAAGCTTACTTTAATGTATAAATATTTGTATAATGAAAAGTGTAATAATTTCAACACTAAACCAATATTTTAATTAATTACACATTTCATATGAAACACAGTTTAATTGTGTACCTCTACTTACTTTACATGAACATTTATTATTTAGCCTGACGAATCGCGCGATATTTAATATATTGTTCGCTTAATGGCTTTTAATCTACGCAGGTAATTATTGTTTTCGTTAAAACAATACGTAACATTTTACAGCATAAAAATCAGCTTTATTGTATTCACGTTCATAGATCACACCTGAATCGTGTTGATTAACGGAGGAAACAATCCAATCGAACTAGCATATTATAAGCCTGATCGCGGACGTTTTATTTTAATTTCAAAGCGATTCACGTTTCTAAAAGGGCTTGTTATTGTACATATGAATAAATGGCATTTCTTGCACTACCCGATTTTTATCGCTCTTGTGATGCGAGTAAAATATAGGCAAAGAAACAAAAAAAAATTGTCTCGAATCAAGTTGTACCTGATTGGCCTATTGTCATCTAATGCAAAATAATATTTGTCCAGCGATGCCTGACGACGATGGACCTAGTCTCGCTGGGCGTGGGCTCCTGCGTGGGCACGGGCATGTTCCTGGTGTCGGGGCTGGTGGCGCGCAAGTTCGCCGGCCCCGGAGTCGTCTTCAGCTTCATCATCGCCGCAGTGGCTAGCATCTTCTCAGGTACATTATTATTACTTATGAGCCCATATTTTCCCATTATTGAGTAAAAGCCCCTATTATATTCTTGCGTAGGATGCATACATTCTCACAATTTTCCCTGCAACTACAGAAGCAAAGCTTGTCGAGCCTAACATTTTGTTCAAAATTTCCTTCGAAAAATATACTTGAACTGTTATCTACATATTTACATAGATGTCTTATGAATTTATTACTATTATGTTCACTACTGTTACTATTATGATGATACTGTTACTTGGTCGCTTAAAGTTTTTATATTTCTAGAAAATAGTAAGGGGTCAGATTGGTTTCAATAATGAAAATCAAAAAAAAGTTTTGGTACCTAAATCATTTTAATAAAAATTCGTAAATAAGGCACGGGTGCTTATTAATTAGAGTCTGTCGCTGATCTTAAATTTAAGATTAATATGCTGATATTAATTTTATGTGACAATAAATGAAGTGCCTGATTGGGCACTAAAATGTCGTTTGTTGGTATATTTTCCTTTTGCTATTGATAATCGATCGTCCTGGGTGTCACTTCTTAGAAACTTGACCTGTTTCAACGGTTTCAAGTAGTTTCACTTGAGGAAACGTTGATGTTTACGTACTTATATAAACAACCAATATTTGTATTAGTTTACAGCTGTGCTCAGATCAGCCACTGCAATATCTCTCTATAATAACTACAAGAAGGCTACAGTCCTTAAGCTTATTATACAGATTCTAGAGGTATATTAGCTACTTACTGTCGGTTATCAAGTTCTGTTACTATTGTTTCATCTGTAAAATATGACATGTCAATCCTGACGGAAGGATTGACAGCCTTATAATTTTCGCAGTGTCTGTTTATCCGTCCGTTTGTCTGCGGCTAAGCTCAGTTATGAGTGCAAATCGTGATTGACTGTTAAACTGGTAACAGTAAATTCTCAGTTCTCTAACGAGTCCGTACACCCTGCTTTTAAGCTGTTCCCCTCCTCATATTGCATGATTTTCACTCCTCTTGTCCAAAACACGTTAACTCGTCGACCATGCAACAAGTATACTTGCTAAAACTTGGCATCCTATGTCTAGTTAAATCCAATTCATCTTAACATTAGCATGAATACGAAATATTTAACTATCGTAATATTATTCTATAGAATTGACCCTCCGTCGGGATCGTATCTGGTGCAACAGATCTCCCTGGCCATTCAATGTGATAACGCTGTCAGGGTTATGGGGACGTTTGGGCCAGGTATGATCCGGAACGGTTCCCTAGTGTAAATGTATATGTCATTTATGATGAGGCCTGTTTCGGATTCTTTTACTGATGTATATGAGACAAAGTCGGTTGTGGATTTTTATGTGTAGCGTAGCCCCTTGGCGAAGCCTAGGTTGCGTATTTTTATATGTTCTTTTCTGTATTATTTTAATTTTGTAAGTGATCTCTAATAAAACAATCACTAATAAAAATAAATCTATTGAATTAAGTTTCTCTTTCTTAAAAAATGGACTAAAATCCACTGAACAGGTAACGATACTCGTATTACAAATTGTTTCCAATTATATTTACGTACTGTTTCGATCGATCCGGTTTATTGTGAATTGAATATACTTTGTTGATTTTATCGTTATTGGAACTTCCTAAGTACCTGTCAAATAACTTCGTAACTCGAATGTATTTATGATTAAAATAATATCCCGATTGCAGTAGTATTGATACATTAAAAATAAATAAATTTATATGTAAAAAAAACACAAACCGTAAATCAGAAGTGTAAAATCTAATTCGGAAGAAACCAATAAAAAGAAACTATCACGATAGTCGTCACATTAAAAGATCTTACTTGCTAAAATGCCTTTTCCCTTCCTTACAAAATATTAAGCTCGACTACTATTTGTCGAGGACAAACGAATGTCAACGGGATTTCAGGTTTATAAGACGCTTATGAATATCGCTAATTGTTTTCATCTCTTTGATGCCAAGATACTAGAAGTCAACTGTGAATCAAGTAGAAGTCCTCAAGTTAAATAGAATACTTACAAAGATTCCGAGTATTATACATCTACGTAATGATATTTCCCATTTTCCGTATATCCTCGATCGTTGCCGTCATTTTCTGACTAGTACAATAAGACTCGTAGCACAATAAACAATTAAAGCGGAACCATCATAGCTAAAGCTTGTCAGTGCAAAAGTAGTCGTGTAGATATTATTCGAAATATTTTTTTGTAAATGGGTATCTATTACGGCGCTTATTGCAGTATTTATTTTATAGCAATTGTCAATAATTTTATATTGTAAATACCTAAGGCTTTGTAATCAATAAAATGTTTATCTGCGCAGGCGCATGTTACGCGGAATTCGGCGTGCGCGTGCCCAACACCACCGGCTCGGCGTACACCTACTCCTACGTGACCGTCGGCGAATTCATTGCCTTCGTCATCGGCTGGAACATGGTCCTTGAATATCTGGTAAGCTTATACAATTATTGTGTTGGAAGATATCTAGATCCTTATTTGAATCATTATACAAAGAGCACATTCCTGGTATTGATTGAAGTAACGTGTGAAACATTATTTGTAGCTAAGCGAATAAATGTACGGTTAGATCGGTTTGGTACTTTAATAGTATTTTATATAACGGTAACAATATGAAGGCTATACAAGTTGAGTACCGGGTTTAGGCCACAAGGCTTGCCGAGTGGCCTAAGTAAGGTACGAGACTTGTATATATAGACTTCATATTGTTACGACTGTATACAATACTTTTTCTAGGACAGCCAAATGCATACCTAGTTAGAATACCTACTTGAGAACAATACAATGGGTTTCATAACTACTTAAATAATGAATGGCAATATTTATACCGATAAAATACCTACATACTTACTTGATTAGGCTTAAGCTTAGTCTTAAGTTGTTATTTGTGGACTGATTTAATGATTTTATATGAATAAAACTATAATAAATCTGGAAAAAAAACATACCTACAGTTACCAACACACAACTAAGAGTAAAATAAATAAACTAATTTTGTTCTTTAGTTTAAGTACCTACATAAAATCCCGGTATTTGATCATCAGTTCATCTGAATCACTCATAACTTAACTTTCTGCACAATTACTTCGACTAAACGAACAAAAACGCTAAAATAGTTTTACTAAGTTTTACAAACGAACATATAATTTATGCCAAACACGTCATAGACAAGATACGAGTAAAAAGAAAATAAGCTGGTTCTCAAATACAAAAAATGTGGTTGCGTTCAAGAATATCTAAATGTCAAATTATATGATAGATAGATAGATAGATTGTAATTTATTAAAACTCATTCCAGTTTATTCTTACATGTTAATTTAAATCATGAAACTAAAAATCACATTATATTTTTTCTACTCCAGCACTTAAATCTGTCAATGACAGCCGTACCTCAGCGGTACCGAAATTAACGTCATTTGCGTAACGATAAGAAAGTCTACTTGTCTATAGGTTCACATGTTAACTGCTGAGCATATAATATACATATACGAGTGTTGTTATTTTTTCTATGTACAAAATCCATTTATCAGGTTTGTTTTCATTTTATTTATTTTATTTTCTTTATTGGAGAAATAACATAAGTAAGTGACACAGCAGTATTTCACATTTTGAGACATAAATATACAAGAATACATAAAACTTCCTTAAATTTTGTCACTAAAACATAAGTAAGCACATACAGGAAGCAGACTTGTATGTAAACAAACAACATTTCTAGTGTAGGTACTATACACGGTACCTACAGTATTAAAGCATACATAGAAAACAATAAGGAGAAAAGAATTATTAGGGTAAGAGTAATAATGACTACTTAACAACAATAATAATGGGCTAACCAAGTTAGTACAATTTGGCTAGTGTAGAACCACATTTTGTCTTCTAATGGTAATGGCAATATTTTGCATCTTATCGAAATTTATAATTGTTTAAAACCATGTACCTATTATGTTCGTTACCAACTATATTAAGTATTTTTAAAGCTATTTGCAGTAGTAAATCACATCACATCACATCATCAGCCTATGATAGTCCACAGCTGGACGTAGGCCTCTCCTATTAACTATGCGTATATACGAATTAGGATGTAAATGCCCATAATCGCCACGCTGGGCAAGCGGATTGGCGATCGCAGTAACGTGTCCACTATGATGACGCTGCTGCCCATCATCAATCTTTTATCAAATAATGGTCAGTGAAACTTCAATCCCTTAGTCGACTCTTACGACACCCGCAGGAGGAGTTGGGGTGGTGACAAATGTATTCTTACTGCCGTCACCACACGGCTAAAAGCTACCACGGCTATTTACTTAGCTTTTTAAAAATAATTAAATACTTATGTTACTTTTTTACTCTTAGTTATGTGTTGGTATCTGTAGGTGTGTAGATATTTATTGGTATAAAATTCCCATTCATTATTTAAGTAGCTTATAGTAATGAAACTTATTTTATTGTTCGCGAGTAGGTATACTAGGTATGTTTTTGGCTATCGTAGAAAAATTATTGTATACAATCGTAACAATCTGAAGGCTTTACAAGTTTACCCTTTAATTAAACCCGGCACTCAGCTTGTATAGCCTTCATATTGTTACCGTTATATAAAATACTATAAAACGCTACTCACTACTGCAAATGAAAACAAACCTGATAAATGGAAGTTGTACTTAGATTTTTTTTAACAGAACTCCTATATATCAACTCCATTTGATTACTGCTCAGCAGTTATCATATGAAGGCGTGTATTGCTTATTTGTCAACGATTATTAATGTTGCTACGATTAGCTGCGATCTATCATTGTCAAGCGCTAATTAACAATTTATTTTGAAATTGATTGCTATACACTGAACTTTTCTTTAAAAAAATATCACTTCTACAATATAGTTTTGATTAATGTTCACGATTTGGCTGAAAATGTGCATCTCATTCCTCGGTTTCAATAAAAGCCTGCATAATGGTAGCATAATGTAGAAATATAACGACTAGGATAAGCGCTCTTAATCGTTATTGGGGTTGGGATCTAGGCGTTGTTTATTATTCAGCGAAAACCTTCACGTATAAATTCATTTTGAACTCGGTGATTGCTCATGAAATTGAAACGGGGCGGAAATATCCGCTCGGCCGCCCAATGTAATTCTCTGTAAGACTGCACTTAATTTCGTATGATAATATTAAACATTATTTTATTCATTATTCCGTTCATTTAACACATCATAGTAAAATAATAATATGAAACATTGAAAACATTATTACAAATTTGGTTTACAGTATTAATTAGTTTACTTTCCTACAGTACATGAATACCGAATTGTAGTAAATTGAGGCCCGCAGGAACAGCATTATCATAAGATTATACTAAAGTAAATGCTTCTTGGAATTTTATGCAAGAATTTTCTTAATAATGTGTACCTATGTTATACATGTAACTTTAAGTAATACATTGCGAACACTGCACATTTGCACAATGTTTCTAATCTTCTCAATTAATGCTTTGTACACAAATTATGCGCGGTTTATTCGGCTCTTTTTAACCGCCTCCTGATTAATATTTGGTGAGGTTTTGGACTACCCCCTCCTCCCCTACATAATCTCATGTATATTTGTACCTAAATAGTAAATCATTCAAAAGACATCTTCGCTCTCAGGGCTCACACTGGCGAATTTTTCATTCACGATAGGCATCATATAGGTACAGTCAACTACAAAGAGATGTATCCACGTTAGTCTTACAAAATGAAGGAACTTTTAGTATGCAAAAATTATTTACCTTTGCTTCGTGACATTTTCAGTATTCACCAAATCTTACACTATTATCGATTCGTTTTAAGTGCAATTATTATGTATCCAACCAAACTTCACATGAATGTACTCCTGCAACATTCATTTATTACCTAACAATATGTTATTACAAATATAAGTCATATTGCAATATTCTAAAGAAATGTATCCATTTTGAATAGTTTGCCTTAATCTGAGATAGATGTATGCAGTGACAAGTCTGCACTGCTTTCGTGAGTTGTCAGTCAGTCAGACGTCAAAGCAATCCTTGTCGCATATGGATCAAATATTCTTTATAATTTAAGTTATAACCAGAGGACCTATTGCGAACCACGAACGATGTTTGCCTCTCTTTCACACTTGCAATGTCGAACGTAAGTGTGACAAAGAGGCAAAACTTCGTTCGTGGCTTGCAATAGGCCCTCAGGACCGCTACCGCGAAATCCAAAATCCGAAAGAACTTGTCACGGTCACTCTTATTATACCCTAATTGGAGTGACAGAGAATGTTCCTTTGCTGCTGTTCAGCAGTAGATGCCGACGCTAGCTAGGAAAATACGTTTGCCATTTGGATTGCAAAAACTGCATTCAACGAACTAATTACAGAATTAAAAATCAAGGAAAAGTTTGCAAGAAGAAGATATTTATTTATACCAACATTTTTCTTAAATAATCAAATCAACAAAAAAATCTAATCCTTAATTTAACAAAAAAAAAATACATTAAATAATGTCTTCAAAGACTCAATATCTTGTATAACTACCCTCAGCATTAATTACCGGCTGCAAATGCTGCAATCGGTCGGGCATTGAACGAACACAATTTTCGCAGAAGTTATCGCCTCTATAGTACTGAAGTATTCAAATGACCTAAAGAAGACTTTTTGTTTCCAAATTTGAAAATGTTTTGTTTGGATTATATTCTGAATTTAAACTTATTGGTTACATTTCTTTGTAACATTAGGAGTTTACCTACATTTGTCAATACATAAAGGTAGATAATAAAAGAGGTTTGTAAGTATAAATTAAGAGGAAACATAGTGGGATACATTATTGTTGCATATTAAACGAGTCGATGATATTGTAAGGTTTGATTGCTACTAGAAATGTCACTAACCAAGGGTAATTCATTATGGCAAATTAACATTTACTTCATTTTGTAAGACTAACGTGGATACATCTCTTTGTAGTTGACTGTACAAGTAAATTATCACGCTTCAAAATTACGTATGACTTACGTTGACTAGATACTTTACGTTGACTTACCCAGTGTGGCGATTATGGACATTTACCTTCTAATGCATCGATGATGCATCGGTAATAAGAATAAGAGAGTTCTTTGTCCAACATTGCAGTGGAGTGTTACAGGCTGATGGTGTATGACTAGCTACTTAGTTATCTTGAAGTACGAAGTTCAAGAAAGTAAGAAAAAGCAAGTACATACCCATTTCATACTCTTTTTTTACTGATTGCATATCATTTAAAGATATTAACTATTTATCAGTAGTCAAACGGCATTTTCACGTTTGATTTGTATCATTATTAAAAAAAACCGTTATGCCGAGTGCCTTTTTTTGGGGTCATTGTTAATGTCAATCAACGTATAGTTCCAAAGTATTCAATAAATCAGCTTTTCGTCAGTAAATCAGCTTTTCGTTAACAATATGTTTCGAGCGAGACTTTTCCACCAACCAATGTGCAGTGAGTGTAGAGAAATTTTCTACAATTAGATAGCTACCTATTTACCGATTACAAACTTAAATAAAACTCATATTTTAACGTTTGTCGTTAAAATATGAGTAATAATCGTAAAAGTTTAAATTAAATAACGCTTTTGTGCATTTACTAACAGCGCTCCGTTTCATATTTGAATTACGTGAACTATGAGCACTGCTACAAACAAGAGGGCTTTATTCAAGTTTTTTACCTACACTCCGTTTAATTCCTAAAGTTACAGCTTGCACAATACCTGGAATATTCCATTATATTGTAGTGAAATCTGCTTTTATAACTGCAAATTGTTCTCACGCGTGAAGGAGTTGGAGGAAGAGTGGCTTTAGAGCGCTCTATTAGGATCTCGTTAAAACTATCATCTTACTACACCGAAAATGTATTTCCGAAAACCTCATATTAAAACCGTATTTATTTTTATGAGGCCTTCTTTTTTTAATAGATTTACTCGTAGTAAGTAGGTACTTATAAAACACCGGGAAACATGTTTATATAAATAAAGAAGATTTAATACTTTATGTAGATACACTCTTAAATACCTGAAAGACTAGTGCGCCGATGAATGTTTATTCTGTATAAAATAAAATTTAAGTCAATATTTAATCTACCCGCGAAAAGGGTTATTTTTCATCAAAAGCTTATTTTTCATTATAAAATGTAGTATTAACGAATACAGAATTAATCTACATTTTCGAAGTATTCAAAAGGTAGATACCTACTGTGCTCTTTGTTTTATCGGTTGGATGGAGGCAGTCCAACAACAATATCCTTTCCCCGGCAGCGTAGTGATTTTATAGTGTTTTTTAATGTGACAAAATGAACCTGTGAGCTTTAATTTAAGCAATAAACGCATTTTCCCTTTAACGCGTATAATGCACTGCACTCTACGTTATTAAAATCTCCCAGTAAAATTGCTCTAGGCTTTTAACAACTTTATTAGTTTTATGGATATCTATGTAAACGCTTCAGTGTATATTAGAGAAGAATTCCAGTAGGCATACTCTTATTCTTGGGCATGTAACATTTAATACGTATAAATAGATAAAATTTCATGTGTGTAGTCTGTTTCTTTATATTGCTCAAATTCACTTACGCCGCAGGTGGGATTCGAATCCACGTTTTCAGCTTTCGCGGCTGATGCCTAAACCACTCGCTTAGCATCTAATAATTAAAACATGCATTACATAATTACATAGTTCATAACATAATATGTACGCATAATATGTACTTACAGCGAAATTCAAAGAACTTCCGCGTCTAACAATTTATATTAATGCCAATGTTCAATACAATAAAAAGTTTTTAGATTAATTCGTGATAAGTAGGTAGGTACACTACACTACATTTGCATCTGGCCATTTCTCCGAGTGTTGCAAGTCAACTACGTCTACCAAGATATCCAACAAAATTATGAGATACCCACGGAAAACGCGTAATAATGTTGTCACCAGGGCTGGATTCAGGGGGGGGGGGGGGCTACTGGGGATAAATTTCATATTCCAACTAGTAAACACTAAAGTGATCTACTCCGAGAACTAGATTTCAGCGAAATCATTAACGATTTTTCGGCGAAAAAAGCACGGAATATTCCGTTCGTTAACGCTAAAATGTAATTTCAGATAATTCTCGTTTCGTATTATATTTATATGTTTATCAAATAATAAATACTTGTTTCCACAATAAAATATTTATTGAAAAACTTGACTGAATTCAATTGTCTACTTTATTTGTATTTGCGACGCCTCTGGTGTTGCGGGTGTCCATGGGCGACGTTAATCGCTTTCCATCAGGCAATTCGTCTGTTCGTTTGCCACCTATAGCATAAAAAAAAAAAAATTGGCGGCCGGGGGGCCTCCACTCCCTCTGTTGTCCCGAAGCCTCTCAATCTCTAAATCCGGCCCTGGTTGTCACGGCGGTTGAAACGCCTGGAGAAATGCCCATCTTGACTAATAAACTGTTGATGTAGATCGGCACGAGTGCCTGTGCGCGAGCGCTGAGCGCCTGCTTCGACTCCTTGTGCGACGGCGCCATCACCAAACATCTAGCCGCTATATTTGGTACCATTTTCGGTAAGTTGTCTTTATTTATTGTGATGTGTAATTACATCAATTACTAATTATTATGAGTTGTTGTATTCTGGCCATTTTTTCCGCAACTCGACATCAATCGTGCCTATTTTGCGTGGCCCCAACGCTGGCCAGTACTTATTGGGGACTTCACGTACGCCCTTGAATTATTATTAGTTATTTAGTTTTTATTATTGTAAAATACAGTGTGTAAATCTAATACGGGTGATCAATTAAACCAGGCATGTGATTCATTAGTGTAATCATGAATTACAAGATTTT
>JALPQI010022130.1:0-26660 GCA_025490895.1 Thaumatotibia leucotreta
CGCCACGTGTTCAAAAAGGGACTTCATTGAAGAACACATAAGGTCCATTCTAGCTTGCATTCTAAAGAGTCGCGACAAGGTACCCCCCAATGTGCAATGACATATTTATAGTAACATCAAATACACTTAGATATTACATGCATTAAATACCAAAATAAACCATTTTCATGAGTTAAACTAACAGTTAAAGATCAGAATAATAACAAATTTAACAAAGCAGAAAATTAAGATATCTTATGGTAATTTTTCCAAGAACGTTTTTTTCATCTTTTTTTTAACTACATTTAAGCTACATTTCATTTCTTCTCTGGCCCATTCTATACCATTATCAGTGATCGGATTAGGTAGTGCCATTTCGCGGGACTTCGGTACGTTATCTTAGTGTGGACATAACTTCTAAGCCCGACATTTAATATGAAAAGTGAAATGTTTGTTCGAAAATTTACAATTTTATAGTTATTTTGTTTACTTTCAGTTTGATATTGATAAAAAGTAATCTAATTTTACTTATCGAACATGGTTCTAAGGGTATTTTTCCACAATAGCTAATTTAGTCATATGCGTGCCTTTATTAATGTTTTTCTAGTTGTTAATTTCTCACTCGTAGTTAAATGATTGGTTTAATCAATCATTTTTACTTCTTTACCGGACTTTGAGACGCTGTTATTGGGACTCCTAGCAGTCATAGAGTTTTCTTTAATAATTGTTTTGCTTCTACTACTGTTAGTAGCAGCTATAAAAACATCAAATAAAAGATGTATTCACAATTACAAAATCCTTTTATTGTTTCATGTTTCTTCAATTTATGACATAACAAGAAAATGTTCTGTAAAAAATATAAGTCCCAGGATCCCGAGGCTTATCCATGTTAAGTATAATGTTTAGGGTCATTCACCCTAAATGGCACTACCTAATCCGATCACTGACCATTATATATCTTTGGGACCAGAACCTTGTCTGTTCTTGTCCCGTAATAATTCTTAGCAAAATGTTGTACATATTTTCTACTTCTTATGCTCTTAGTACTGTATTTACTTTGTTTAAGTATCTTTAATCTATTATTAAAAAAATTATCCACTGCTATTAAATACTGAACTTTCTGCTGCACTGGTAACATATTACATATTTTGAAAAGTTTATCGTAATCGCCTCTAACATTAAGTTTTGTTTTTTTATCTACTAAGAATTTAATTAATCTAATTTGTAACTTTTTAATTTCATCTGTATACGTTTGAAAGGTTCGACCATAAATACTTAAACCATATTTATCACTGAGTCAGCTAGTGCATAATATACTACGAGCATAGTTTTTTTTATTGATTATTCTTTTTAAATGATAAAACTTGCTCAGCACTGAGCGAAGCTTTGAACAAACATCTGTTATGTGTATCTTCCAATTAAAGTTGTAGTCAATATGCATACCTAGGTACTTGTAAGTTCTAACGTATTCTATCGGTTCACATTTGTTACAGCTACTATTTCCTCGTCTGTGCAGGCAGTCATACCCGTGCCCTAATATACTCAACTCATTGTAATTAACTGCCCTTGCCGCGCGGTTATATGGGGAATAAATGTACATACATTTAGTCTTTGCCAAATTTATAATTATACCATTATCATGGGCCCATTTAACCACGCCGTCAAAATCGTTCTGAATAATTTTATGAGCTTCAGATATATCCGTATGAGAGTATAGCAAGCACATATCGTCCGCATACACGAACACCTTACAATTGTTTACCACGTTTACGACACTGTTGACCAGCATGAGGTAGCCAACAGGACCATACACCGAACCGGTTGGCACCCCGAGCGTGACCAGGCCATGGAAGGAATGGTTAGAACTTTCCCAATTTAAGGACCGCTATCTAGAGTTTGTGTGGTAACGGTAGAGTCGTATATTATTATTAATTTCCATACAAAATACAACCCCAGTCTCTTCGCATAAACTCTAATCTGCCACTGTATCGGTCACTGTATGTATGTTGGCTAGGCGTCCATCCCTCCACTATCATATCATACCAGCTTAAAGTTCGCGTACTGTACAAAGTAAGAGAAGTTCGTAAATTTCATTGCCCGAAATTTGAAATTTGCTGATTTCATAGTTCGCGGTAGGGAATGTAGGGATGCTAGATTTCTTTTCCTGCCACGAACGCTCCGGTACGTACACACGGCTGTGAAATGAAATGTACGGAGCTTTTTTGCGTTTCGACTTTCTTCGTATATAACATATTTTTCAAATTAGCACAGTGGATAGGGGCGGCAAAATATAAATGGCCTACAGGCGGCAAATTTCTAAATCCGGCACTGCTATTTGCGTTTTCTTTGGCTCTATATTTCTGATATATTGTGTTATCTCCAAAATGCATTTGAATGTTGGTCCTATGTTTAGTATGTTTTGATCACAGCACGTACATGTTTTTGTCACGTATCTCCAAAAAGGGTAAATAATAACAATATTCTCGTAAATTCGACATTCAATTTTAAAACATTAGTAAAAGAACGACATTATGTACTCAACTTACTTATTTCAAGTGACACTTTCGTTTAATTAAAGAGGTTGATAAATAATAAGTGGCAATTTTAGTAAAAATATTTTTTGAAAACATTCTATAGGTGATTTAACGTCATCCTCATATTACAGCACGTCGCCAACAAGATTGATTTAATTAATTATCATCATAATTTTCCGTTGGTTTTCTCACCATTTACTAATATAAAAGTCACATTTTGTTTAAATAGTATTTGTACGAATGTTCATGTTACTCGCGGGCGGAATCTTGAATAGGTTGCAATTGCAACCTACTTTTATTTTATGTTTAAAATAATACGGTAGAAATAATTATAAGAAGCTGTTAAATATGTAATTTTATAAAACATTTAATAATTTGATTTGTTAGTTAAATTAGATAATTTGTAACTTATTTTAATATTTGAGCAGTTTGCTTGATTTCATGTTTAGTGACGACCAGCGCCACTGGTGGCGGTTTTTAACAGTTTAGATATTCAATCACGTGACAGAAAAGATGTAAACAGATTATAACTTTTACGATGAACAGAAAATATTGTAAAAATATGAAAACAAATTGCAAGACTGAAAATGTGTTTCTCTGGAATTTCCGTGGTGGGGGCCTAAGCCTCCATTACACTCATTATTAGAACGATCACTGTACATGGTCAAGTTTATCTGTGTTATACAGGGTTACTTTTTCACCGTTACAATAAATATGTACCATATCATTGGTATAGATAATAGATCACATTTATCAAATAAAATTTTCAATTTTTTAAATTTTTTATTAATTTACCCTTTATGCAAATGTAACATAATGGGCGCTATTCCCTGTAGCAACTTTAGTCATCGTATTCAGTACAGATGGTGCATTTTCGCTAGTGCCAGAAGTGGTTCATTTTACGTCAGGTCGAAATCTTCGGAGGGCCATATGTACTGAAAAACGTACGATACACGTGCGGAAACGAAATTCGTAACTCGTGTCGATTTAAAGCACTCCCTTCGGTCGTGCTTTAATTTATCTCCACTCTTTTAAAACTTTTTTTTTTCGCACTTGAATCGAAATTTACTATTCTCGGTATGTTTTGTAACAATTCGCATTATTTTCCATAATATTTTTTAATTGATAGTATATTATTAGTAGTATTTTATTGATACTCATGTCTGCCTGCGACCACGGGTGTAACGTCATGCCCGAAACGTCAGGATATAGGACCCGTTTGTATTTAAAATATGAGTGATAATCGTGAAAGTTTAAATCAATATTGTGCGACTGCTTGCAAAACATTTCATAAAATAATTCGAATTCCAATATAAATTGTGTTTTAAAAAAATTGTTGGATGATAACGAACTATTATGGACATAAAATTCTATTTTTAATAGATACGAGTAGGCACCACTCTTAATTATTTCACTATTTTCGTCATGTCAAAGTGTGTCATGGTCTTATCACCAGTAGTCATCCTACTGTTTTTATCTATACTGTGTAATATGTTTGTTATTGTTTTGGTTTAATATATTGAATAACATAATTCTTTTAATTTAGTCACTCACCACTTATGTTTATTCAGTCTCCGAAGCCCCAGTGACGATAACTTTTTTTTGTGTGTTATCACACCAATCTTAAAGATAGTTTGGTTGACGACAGCGGTGCGCAAAATTGACGTACGTCCTCCCTCCAACAGGTCCCGATTGGGACTGAAAGATGACAGCAGGAGCGATCCGGGAGAATAATTTCACATATTTTGTATGATGAAATATGATTCTTCCAATATTAATGATTTCTTCTCGTTAACCGTAGACACAGACTTTGACGTTTCTTCTGATATATTTTTTTCTTGGTAAAGTTATGTAGTTTCTTGGCAAAATGAGTTTTCATGCAGAGATTAGACCTATGTTTGGGATCGTTTTTTATAGGGCGAAGTTTGTTTAAATACCTAATACTAATCAATGCGGGATAGATCAAGTTCTCAAATGTAACATATATAAGTTTTACTTCATAAGGAAGTAGTATTATTAAGAAAACTGAAAAAAACAAACGGGAATTCTACGCTTACCTCGCCTTAAAATATTATCGAACTGGGTTACTTACGTATTTAGCCGACAATCATCACAGTGATCGACATAGGGTGTGCCATTTCGGGTTATTCTCACCTGTTATACAACCAATTTGTCAGCAGAGTCAGATGACAAAGTCCTTGTAACAGGTTGCGAATAACCCGAAATGGCACACCCTATGCCGATCACAGATCGTCACACGTCGAGCAATCATCGACTTAAATACGCGTTTTCGATAATATTTCAATATGTTCGAGTATCACGTTAGTTAGGTATATTTCTAACATCTTTAATTGTACAATCGTTTTAAGACTCCGTTTTCATTTACGGTATTGGTGACCAATAAGCCTATTAAAATATGAACGAATCGGGTTACTCACGTAAGTATTTTAAGTCGATGATGCTTAGGTATTTATTAATTTAAGAAGTTCCTCATCTGGAGCACCGAGTAACAGTTCAGCATGCCAGGCTTTAACCGACGGCGACGGTGCTCCAGTTTCAAACCCTCGTAATGGGTTGAAACATGTTGAAAACTAACATATTTTCGGAGCTGACCTCACCTCGCTGACATGATGTTCTTTGAGCGCTGGCGACTTAACTCCCAACCATTCGGATCATGCAAGTTACCCAGTGAATTATCTTTTATACGAAAGAGTCAGGAACAAGCATGTAGCACCTTTTGCAGCCGTTATAGCCTACGATAGCTGGATCGTTCGAATGGTAGCCTTCACCGGTTCCTCGTTATATGTTGTATTTGTGTGTGTTATTATATGTATAAAGTATGTAGTAGGTAAGCTAGTAATTAACGTAGTCATGTAAGTCCTATGTGTATTTTTACTAACAATTGTATGGACAGTAGTCTGAAATAAACAATTTTTATTTTTATTTTATTTTTTATTATTATCATGGCCTTAGAGTGCATGTCAGTGATACATCTGATGGAGACTATTTGAAAAAAATACAGCTTCCTACTTACAATTTACTGAACTTTGATTTCAGGAAAGAGACTCAATCCACGTCCTTTGGCAGACTTCTCAAAAAACGATAGAGGCGTTGGAAAACGAATTACAAACTTACCAGGGATATGAAAAAGGACATAAGCAAGTACGTATAGATGAGTATCAGATAAGTAATATTTCTTCTTATTTTGGTGCCATATCCTAACAGATGTCGGTGATCGGCATGCGAAAGTTTTCTCAACTCTTTGCTGTTCTTGAAAGAGTGGCAGCGTCAGCAGCACCGGTCCAGTCCCTAAGGGTGTGGCTCCACTGACGCGGAGCGGAGCGGAGCTGTGCAAAATTGACCAATTACATTCTTCAAATTCAAAATTCGAAACACTGTGATGCGGTCTCATTGGCTGAGCTCCCACAGCTCCGCTCCGCTCCGCGTCAGTGGAGCCGCACCCTAATGTTTTGACTCCATGTAGTTCTAGGTCTCATCCTCTTCTACCCTCTATTTTTTTAAGTAATATTGTTGCTGAATTTTACAAGCCTCAAGTTTAAGTCACGAGTATGTTACCTGTCCTGTCCATAGTGTCTATCTAGTAATTCAACTTTCATTTAGTTCGTGTTCAGTCATACTCTGTCTAAAGACCGAATTAACTGACGCTCCCTGATTAGACTATTGCTATGATCATAAGAGCGATTACACACTAGCTACATGAAGCATGTCAGTTATTATACAATCCATATAGGTTTTAATTACAGGTTGTAACAAAAAATAGTGGTGCTGGTGATCCAGTATTCTGATTACTTAATCTTATAATATTTTTTTTGCGAAAATATGTCATCTTCTACATTTTTCATTTTTATTAAAATCTGTAAAGGGCAGCAACCTCATCACAGTGGTCACATTATAGCTACTGCGCATTGCAATCGCCAATCCACTGGCCCAGCGTGGCGATTATGAGCATTATCTCCTAATGAGCATTCGTTATAGGAAAGGCATAGGCAAAGTAATTTGATGACGTCATGTCAGCCCAACTAGCAAAGAAGTCATATAAATCAAGAGTTATACGACCTTTAGCCATATAAGAGTTTTATAGTCGTTTTTAGTTAACCTGTTAGTCAAATAAACGTTATAAATCTGATAGTTTAGTCGTCCTACCAAATAGTCTAATTACTATGGTAAATAAACGTTTTTGCGACTTAATTATACAACAATCATGTAGAGGTTTTAAAGAAAACGTTTACTTAATGATGTTCAAAGTCGTATAAACGTTTTCGTCTTATAAAGGGTTTTGAAAAAACAGAACCGTCGTAATAAGGTCATTTTTACAACGTCTACATAATTTTATTGTTGTATAAGTGATATCATAAAACATTATCTCGACAGTTATATAGCGGTATTGAGGGTTACTTCAATATGACAAAAAGATATCAGCGGGACTGTTATCTACCTTTTATTCAACAGTTAGTTATATTAACGTCAAACAAAAACTTTAATAAACCTTTAGTTGTTGCCGAACCCATTATAATCCTTTTATTGAACTATATGTTTTTAAATTGATTTTAAGTTACGGTTTTAAAACATCATGCAATTTAAAGTCGATTTGAAATTAATATTATAAAACATCAGTCGCCATTTCGTGAGCATCACAGTACTATTTCAAAGAAAAAAACCATGGACGTTACATTGTGGAAACGGTACAAACGAAGTGGCGGACTAGTAATGGCGGCTTAGTAATGGCGGACAATTTGTAGTCGTTATAAAAACCTTTACTTAAGATAAAGTTATATTGTAGTCGTATAAGCATAAATCCATGACTTGTTCCAAAATGGCTAACCTTAACTATAATAAAATATGAAGAAATATTGTTATAAATTATAATTATTTCGAATATATTAAGAGCGCGACAGCAAAAAACTGTATATCATCATAAACTTTAACAGTAAAGTGACCTTCCCATACGAATTCAGCTCACGCCAAATGTGCAAACGCTCAATATATAGAACAATAATTTCTGTTACAAAACGTATAAAATTACCTTGTATTATTTTTCCGTACACTTTTTGTCACACACACCAAGTTTTACGCGTATCTAAAATAAATGTCAGGAGGTGTTTTATAAATAAAACTTAAAAATGTTTAGATAACTTAAAAGTCCGATAAGCAATGAATAAGGATTACACTAAACCTTCTATAAAACAAAATGGTCAGTTATAAAACATTTATATGATATTTAGGTCGCGTAAAGGTTTTTGTTGTACTCTTTATACAACGTTTTGGTCATTGCTAAATCGAAAACCTTTAATAAACGATTTAAGTCGCCATGCAAACCTTTATTTAACCTTTATCTCACCAATAAGTCTTATAATTTGCGCCACTTTCGCCTTTTATAACCGTTTACCTTACGTTTATATGACCAACCAAAAGGACTACAAGTTATATGCAAAACGTTGTCACAACTTCTATATGACTATATTTTGCTAGTTGGGAGATGTGTAGGTACCTACTAGGGATTGCAATCCAGCAGTGTTTTCAATCCAGCTGGATTTTTGCTGGATCACCGTCAATCCAGCTGGATCCAGCGCGGATCCAGCAGGTAGGAAAAATTAGATTTACACCATAAAAGAATAAGTAACATTTCGTATTCATTTACACAATGTCATTTCTCATATTATCTTATAACTAGCGACCCGTCCGGCTTCGCATGGGTACTATACCTACATAAAAACCTTCCTCTTGACTCTAACTATTAAAATCTCATCAAAATCCGTTGCGTGGTTTTAAAGATTTAAGCGTACAAGGGGACATAGGGACGGAAAAAGTGACTTTTCATCACACTTGCTGTCTAAGCGCGCCATTGCTTGCGCGCGTAGCGGGAGTAATAGAAAGGTGAAATTCCCTAGGGAGTAATAGAAATGTCAGTACGTCATTTAATAATATTATGTCTTAAAACTTATTTTTTGGTTGGAAAGTGTGATGAAAAACATTGTATGCATCATAAAGTTAGTATCCGCGCTAGCGCTTAATAGAGAAAGGAAGCGTGGGAAAGGGAAGCCACCAGTCATACGACTATTACGCGAGTGCAAAAGAGATAGAAAACAATCCCAAAAGCGTACCCACTTTCGAAGTGACATATCAGCCGTATCAGCCTTCTCGACGGAGACTGTTATTTAAAAGTGATACGTTACTTACTGTGTTACTGAGCTGAGTACTTTCTAGGTTGCTAAAAAAAAAATAGAAGCGAAGCTCCCGCCTTAGTCTTCTAACCTAACCTATCCGAGTCGGATCTGCCCCGGAAGGTTTTGTTCGCTCGCTTCGCTCGCTCACTGCAGAAATATTCACCCTCACAGCAAATTCTGCCTGACGAAAAAGGCAAGTTTCGAACTGTGTGCAGGTAGCTAGTTTACAGTAATAGTACGATTTATATTTAATTAAACAAAAATAATTCATACATAAAACCAGTACAGATAAAAATAAATACCTATAACATTAGGATATATAGCATAAAATAAGTATAGTGAAAAATTATATAAACATAAAAGTTAGTACTAAAAATATGTATGAAAAACAATATTATGAACATAAATAATTCTATGTGATGATGATTATGAACAAAGATTATTCTAAATACCGATCATTATGAAGTTAAATTGTAAAAGAAAAAATTACTTTTTGCCATAAAACGGGTCGATTATTAATAATAATATTTAATATAATGAAAGGAAGGATAATAACGCGCAGTTTTGTGAGCATTATATATTAAAAAACAATTAAAAAATAAGATAATTATGAAATTAAAAAACATGACTGCCGTTTTAAGCGAACTGAAAAGTAACAAATAATTCCTTTTTCAGGGTAATTCTTGTGAGCATATCTACATATAGGCGCTTGTCCTATTATTATATATTAAAATGTAGTAGTAGGTTAAGGTAGAGCGAGTTTTCAGATGGTGATATTACGGGTCGTCCCCGGAGCGAAGCTTCAGCCCTCTGCGGAGTCAGTTTTTGAAATTCTATCCAATTTTAAACTACACTGCACATTAAAAGGTTTCCAAAAAAAAATAAAAAAAGTTATAAAACACGACTACTAAAATATGTATAGTATTAAGACAAGCGCCTACATGTACGTTTACAAGAATTAACCTGAAAAAGGAATTGTTTGTGACTTTTTAGTTCGCTTAAAACGGCAGTCGTGTTGTTTTACTTTTTAATTATTTTATTTATTGGGAACCCTTTAGTGTACCTACCTTTTAGTGTGTGTGTAATTTAAAATTGGATAGAGTTTAAAAAAACTGACTCCGTAAACTAATTAAATGTCACTAAAATAAAAGAAGTTTTGGCCAAGATGAGTTGCCACCACATATAGTAAAAAAATTCGCTGAAGCGTTAACCCTTCCTTTGACACTGCTCATTACCCAGTCTTTTACAGAAGGAACAGTCCCAGGATCTCCTTTAAATATCAGTTATTAAACCTGTATAATATAAAAAAAGGCAATCACAATGAATGTAGTAATTATCGCCCCATAGCCCTTCTACCAGCTTTTTCCAAAATGTTTGAAACCGCTATGTCAAACCGATTATATTCCTTTTGTGAAAAGTTTAAAATATTCAACGATTCTCAAAACGGTTTCCTAAAAGATCCCTCAACATCGTCAGCTTTTCCAAGTACATAAACGAAGTTTTAAACACAATAAATGACAGAAAATATGCTATTGGTATGTTGATATGAGCAAAGCTTATGATTGTGTTGTACATGATATTTTATTGCAAAAAATATTTGGAATAGGTATTAAAGGCTCAGCTCACAATTTATTCATACCATGCCTTACAGGTCGTATCGTACACAATGTGTTGAATTGAAATATAATGTCACAATTACATCACAGGTACCATTACTAACATTTCAATCAGATAAAACGAATATTACTCGACCAATACCCCAAGGCGAGTAAATTTTGTACTCTTTTTGCTGACGACATATAATCTATAATAATACCTTGCCAAGTTGCCACAATGAATTAAATTTAAATAATAGCTTAAATACAACCATTCAAAATAGCGTAACCTGATTGGATAATCACAATTTAAAGCATAATTTCAATAAAACCAAACTCATGCAATTTAGACCCTACCAAAAACGTAGCATAAACATAGATTTCTCATTCCGAAGCACTACATTAGAATCTGTCCACTCTTTCCCACTTCTAGACATACACATTGATTCAACCATAAGTTTAAAGGAGCACTCGTATTTAGTCACGGCCGCCAAGGACGGCGGGATCGCGGATCCGTTTCAAACACGACGTAAAATAAGTTTATGCAAAAGTTCTAATTGTGCATTTTTTTGGTAAACTTTATTTGCGGATCCGCAGCGCTGGATCCAGCACTGGCTGCTGGATCCAGCAGACCTAAAAATGCGCTGGATCCAGCTGGATTGCTGGATCCTGGATCCAGCAATTGCAATCCCTAGTACCTACATATTTTTATAGTCGACTGTGCCTATAAAGGGTGATTTTTCCTTTTTTTATTCACCGTTCAAATAGAGCGTTAATGCTGAGGTCATATTGATGCGCTTTTACTATGGGACCGATATCCGATTCGAGAAAAAAACTGATGTTCCATACAAACTCTGATAGTAGGCGGAAATGTATGGAACGTGAGATTTTTTCTGTTGTGGATCTATGTCAGAAGAACATAATCAGATGGTTATCTTTACTTCCCAGGATATAAAAGAAGAAAACCGCAGCCTTGAGTTGAAACTGGATTCAGCACTAAGAGATTACATTGACCTGGAATCAAAATACAAGGAGCTCCAAAAGAAAAATAGTACAATCGAGAATGAGCTAATGAATAGGGAAAGGGAGATTAATACTTATAAGGTACTAGTTGGTACGGCAGTAAGGATACATTTGTTAGCCGTGTGGTGACGCCATTAAGAAAACATTTGTCACCACCCCAACTCCCCCTGCGGGTGTCGTAAAAGTCGACTAAGGGATTAAAGTGTCACTTACCATTAATTATTTGATAAAAGATTGATGATGGGCAGCAGCGTCATCATAGGGGACACATTACTGCGATCGCCAATCCGCTTGCCCAGCGTGGCGATTATGGGCATTTACCTCCTAATGCGTCTATACGCATAGTTAATAGGAGACTCTGAGAGAATGATAGTCCAGCAGTGGACTATCATAGGCTGATGATGATGATGATGACTAGTTGGTGCCGGCGATTTGGGATAAAAACTATTCTATGTCCTTTCTAAAACTATCTCCAAACCATATAAACATCCTGTGTCAAACTATCTTCATCTTCACACCAAATTTCAAAAAATCGGTCCAGCGATTTTAACCTTTTAACCGCCGGGAATAGGGATGATGACTGTAGTTCAAATAAATTATTTAACATTATGCACGACATAATACACGAAGAAATTATTACTAAGATGTAGATTGCAGTAATTTTTGTACAGAACTTCTATTAAATCAATTGAAAAGAATTTAAAAGAGTAGATCATTTGGCAGTAGGTACTCAAACGTGACGTCAGTTTTGAGTATTGCATATAAAATTCCATAGTGGTGATCGTTTTGACAGTTCGAAAAAAGATGCTGATTTGACTTGCCAGTCATCATGCCTATTTTTCATGGCCCGTATCGCCAGCTATACAAACGCATCTTCAAATGCAAGTACAAATCTCAGAGCTTGCAGTTGGATGGTGGGACTAATTTATACATACAACATAACATCTGTTTCCCTTCCCTATCTTCTAGATAAAATGCTTTCTCCCAGATTTTCAAAAGTGGGTTTTATAGCATTAAAGTACTTAATTGAATTTGTATTTGAAAACCAGCGTGACTCAGGTGTCCGTAACCATGGTAATAACGGACAAGAAAAAGTTGTTTCACTCACGTAATTGATCTAAGATAAGATTATAAGTAGGATTGGAACATCCGGTTCGAAGGACCACATGATATACAGGTTTCCATATAAAATGCTGCGTAAGTCGTCGTATTTGTAGATGGTGTTAGACGACAATATAGTGTAAATACTATCTTGGCACCATATACAAACACTACGAGGCTGTATTATGGACGGTATTAATCATCTGAATGTAATTAAAACTTTTGTGAGACATAATAACTAGACCCCGGTATCGGAGGTGCAAAATGGTAGCTGTCAAGTTCTTAGGGATGGGCTAAAAATATTTGTGATGTCGATAATTGAAGCTACATATCGATAATTTTTCTTTACCATAATAATAAGCTAAGACTTTAATTAAACGCACCTGTTTACGATATAAACTAGAACTATATTATTACAAAATCAACAAAATATTTATTTAATGTTATGTAACATGGCCATACTTTTTTGAGGCAATTGTCGATGAACTTTCTTAAGTTTGGGTTTTCCAATTTGGTCCAAAGTATGTTACAACTGACGAAAAACTTAAGCAGGCCTACTACCGCGAAAATCGAAATTCGAAAATTTCGAGGATTTTTCTCTGTCACTCAAACGAAGCCGTCATTAGAGTGAGAGAGACAAATCGTCGAAATTTACGAATTTCGTTTTTCGCGGTAGGGCCGCAGATCTCGGTTATAGTTTAATTGGTTTTATTATTTTTTCTTTTTTGTGAGTGTTTTCATACAATATTGAGTTGCAATGCAAGATATGCAAGATTACAAATATTGGAATTGAATGTCCTTTAATATTTTTTTCGGTTACCGCGAGGATTACACATGAAATATTCCACATGATATTTCATGTGGAATATCCTTTATTAAATAATCAATATAAGTAGAACATACGTTGTTGATTTTCTCTTGATGGCAATTCGACTCCATGTGCTTTTTTATATTCCAACATCGGGAAATGATGTGTATTCTGCAAATTGTATATTAAATGTTTTCATTCAGTTTTGAAGTTCAAGGTGTTCAGCAAGAAGTGACTCCACTTTCTATTGTATGACATATTTTAGGCGAATAGACTCGTAAACACGGCTAAATAATCGAAGACATTGTAGTAAGATGACTTTGACTATCTATTGACATAAATAATTTATTATAAGTATTAATATCTCAAAAGTCTTTATTCAATGTCGTGCAACTCGAAACATAATAAATAAAATAGCAACCAGAGATTTGTATTGTAATAGTAATGATTTATATATTAAATGAAAAGGTATACAAATAAATGGTCCTTGTACATGAGTTCAAAATTGCATGGATAGTTTATGAATGAATTCATTCATAAATTGTCCATGAAATTCTGAACGCCAATGTACATAAAAAAAATTGTACAAAAAATTGAGTATCGATAATATCGATATCGACATCACAAAACGTGTTTACCTATCCCTAAGTAAGAACTTGACAGATACCATTTTGCACCTCCGATACCGGGGTCTAATAATAACTATTAATATAATTAACCGGTTAAACTCACGTGTCGTGAACGCGGGCTCAGTGCTTGATAATGGAGACCTAGGCTCTCCGAAACATTATAGCACGTGAGAATCTGTATTTAATCGATTGACATGAGTGAGCTAGATTTTGTGTACAAAAGATAATGTATACTAATTTCTACCGATAAAATGGTGTAGGTACTAGGCAAGTATAACAGAATATTCTGTGTTACAGGAAAGAGGTAAAATATTAGAAAACAAATTGGAAAAGACGGCGAAAGATCTAGAAGATACCAGAATCAACTTAGCAGTCGATAGAAAGAATAACGAAGCTCTAAAATCGCAAGTGGCAGCATTGCAGAAAGAATGCAACGAGAAAGTTAAGAAAGAACTGGAAGCTAAATCGAAGGTAATTTAATATCTTAAGAAGTGAAAGACTAACCCCCTTATTCATAAGATCATGACGTCTGCTAACTTAGCAAGCCACTAAGTATTGTTGGTCCCTTTCAGTCTTATCAATATGTCACAAGAGTGAAAGAGACAAACAATACTGAGCGACTTGTTAAATTAAGAGTCGTTTATGAATAAGGGGGTAAAGTTCTATCCGCGAACTACGAAATTCATTAATTTTGTGCATTTGTCGATCGTCACTCCAACAAAGACATTATTATGGTGCTCTATGATGTTATTTCTGTGAAGGTTTTACACCAAACGAGCGAATGCTCATTCTATCCCCCGCTCTACGAAATCAACGAATTTCGACGAATAACGTTTTGTGTAACGAACGAATTTTGTAGATTGGGGATATAATGAGCATTCATTCGTTTGGTGTAAAGTTGTGAACCCACCTTTATTTAGTAACAAGGACAATGTTATAAAATAATAGAACGCTAAAGGTGGCTAAAGAGAGAAAAATGAAGTTAAATAACATTTTGTATCGCCAATGGGGGTGGACCACTAGAGTGATAGAGACGGAGCTAGAAGTCTACGGTGGGCCTATTTCGTTGCATTTCCTTTTTCCTCAAATACCTATCTTCATACTTTGCACGAATAATATGAGTAAATTAGGCTAATGCATATATTTCATTATATTGGAGTTTTTCAGGTCGCTGAAGCATTACAACTATTCGATCTGGTGTCACAGGAGAAGAATGATTTGCAAAAAAAGCTTACGCGACTAACAGGTATGTCCTAGCACAGGGTTTCCCTAAGGGGTCATTCAATTATTACGTAAGCAGATTTTTTACAATTATTTACCCCCTCCTCCCCCTTGTCAGCAAAAGTAAGCAAAGCTCTTACCCCCCCTCCCGTGCTTACGTAAACATTTTTCTTCTGGTTTTTTATTAATTCATAAAAGCAGCAGTTATCATTTTAGAAATAAGAAAATAGGCTTAAGAAAGAATTTAAACGCAATTACATTTATTTAGTCAGACTTTAGTCGTTATCTATATATATAAAAGAAGAAGCTCCCTGATAAAGATGCACGCACAGCCTAAACCCCTGGCCCTAGAGACTCCAAATTTGGCACGTAGGTTCCTTTTATGGTGTAGACGAGCACTAAGAAAGGATTTTTCAAAATTCACCTTCTAAGGGGTAGAAATGGGGGTCCAAAGTTTGTATGGCGAAATAAGATTAGTTGAACTATTTTATCCGAAACTTCGCAAGAGTATTCTTTAAAGTAATTGAGTAAAGGTATGTTTAAGGTTTTTTGAAAATTCAACCCCTGAATAAGGTAAAAAGAGTGATGAAGTGAAAATATCAAGATGGGTATCGTTTTTATAGTTTATCGAGTCGTAGATGACGAAAACAATCACGATTTTTAAATTTAACGCGGCGGACGTGAAATACTACGAGTATGTAAACGGTTATGGTGTGATGGGGTAAAATTCGAAAAAAATTGTACAGTTTTGTTATTTATGTTCATTTCTGGTTCTAGAGATTCCAAATACTAGTCGGCAGACGTGAAATACTATGTACATGGCAGTGTTGGGCATAGTTAACTATTTTTTGTAACCTAACTACTGATTACGACCAAAAGTAGTTAACTACAACTAGTTGAGGTTACATGAAACTTAACTACAATAATCAAGGTTAACAAAGAAACCGTTAATCATGACTACTGTAATCGATTAGTTATAACTACTAATTACATTAGTCCTAAAAATACACACACAATTTTATAACAGACACACACACACACACGAGAAGACTTCCCCTAGAGACTGCCACAAAGATCGGTAGTGGGCTGCCCGAATCTAGAGGACACCCGTAACCTTTACAAGATTTTATAGCTTTTCGGTGAAGTAAAACATCTTGAGGAAACCTGCATATATGTTATGCAACTTATGCACATTTAAGGCACGATTGATTTCGACTTGCGGAAAAATGCTCAGACTATACAATACCGTATACTTACACGATGTAACACAAGGAATGCGAATAATTTTAGAAGGGTGTTCCTAAGGTCTTAAGAAGTAAAAAATGTTATATTATAAGTTTTTTTTTCGCATAAAAATGTGTTTTTCTTTGTTGTGAACTCTCCTGAACTTTAAAGGATATAAATATTGAAAAAGCCATCAATTTAAGGTAACCAAAACTTTTTATTATTATTTTGGAGTGAGACTACAATTTTTTTTATTGTTTGGATGTCAGTAAGAAGGTATGTCTAGACTAGATCACCAAGTGGCAACACTGCAATCAAAAATATATTTTCTACTGACTTAGTACGACATAATTATTTAGGAAAACATTTAAATACTTATCTCTAAAACTAGGCCAAATCCAGAAAATTTTATATAACATGTTTTGCCCCTTACGACCTCAAGAATACGCAGTTAAAATTATTCGGATTCGTTATGTTACACCGTGTATACTAAGATAAATCGTTAATAACTGGTCATCCTTTACTACTAAAAAATTACATTGTTAATTAATAAATAGAATTTACTTTTACTTTGCTTATATCAAATGATTTCTAATTATATGTTAGCAGAATTCATTTTTAGTATAAAGTAACGAGTTACTGACGATTTACCCTATTAAGGGCCAATTTTTCAATCCCCACATAAAGCTACCTGCCAGTTAAAAATATCACACTCTCTTTTTTCCACGTGCATGAAGAACAGCACTGGTTAACAGAACCACCAAGGTTTTATCTTTATCTGACAGATAATTTTATCTGGGGATTGAAACATTGGCCCTTGTCGATTAATACAAGTCGTAGATGGGTGGAAATGTATTTATTTGGCAAACAAACTTGGCAGCAAAAACTTGAAAATAAGTAAATTAACTAAACATAATAAATAGGTTAGGTTAAGTAGATTAGTTAGATTTAATCTATGTACATAAATTGTAGTTTTGAAAATAAAAAATTAACGCATAAAAAAAAAAAAAACAATAATATAAATTGGACTTTAATACAACACGTTTTTCGAACATCTCGTCTGAAAGCTTGTGCGAAAACAGTCTTTCCACTGGAGCCGAAGAAGGTAAAGGGGGTATTGTACTTCATGAACACCTTTTTTACTTCTTGAAACCTGTGAAGAACACTCAATTCACGATCCACATCAGATAAATAATAGGAAGCTATCATGTCGGCCTTTGATCGTTGGACTCGACATGAGTTTTCCTCGGAATCTAAAGAGGAATCAAATTCAAAAAAATCTTTATCCTTATTTTTACTATTTGGTGTTGGATTCAGCGTTTTCAGAAACTTCCTTTGCAATCGCCGCTTTAAAAATGTTTTATAATCGTGTTTGATCTTCTGTGGAAATGCATGAGAACCATTTAGATTTAAATCGTGGCAATGACATTGCAGCATCTTTGTTCATTATTAATAGTTCGTTTATCTTATACGAATAAAATTTCAGTTACTTCTGACAGTCAGTCAACACGGTTATTGTCACTTATTACCATAGAAACAAACTCAAAGATACCACAGATAAAATATAGGGAAGATTCCGTGTATTAAGACATACCTGAACAAACTATTGTCATCCTTTACCATCTCAGTATGTATTCCATAAGGAAAAAGAGACAAACAAGGTAGTTCTACTCGGGCTTTAATTATATCACCGACTCCATTTTCTTAATTTTTCTTGAACAATGCTACCAACCTGACTAGATAAAATGTCATTACTATTAGTGTTGTCCAGTCTTCATCGTATGCTTTTATCGGCAATAATAATATTTTTACCAAATTAGGTAGCGATGAACAGTGCGAATAAACCTTATTTCCTACCCAGAATCACGATCTTCTGCGATCCTTAATATGTCATGATTTCTAAATCTACACTTTAGGATAAAAATAAAATCACAAAATTAATGAAATATTTTCTTTAATTAAAATGTCAAATGTCATAAGAAGTGTTCTGTCTAAAACGTATGCCACTAGTTGGCGCCACTTAGCGGTAAGGTCCCGCTAAGAAACACAATTACCTAGCCTCAAAGAACAACTAACTAGAAGAAGGTCATTTTATTTTTTTACATAATTTTATTAACTTGTACAAATCATTTAAACACGAAACTATAGGCGCTCTGAGAATTTAGACAAGTTTCTGGACCTGACGCCTCAGTGCTGCCGCCCTGATGAACGGCATTTCAGAAAACCCTCATTATAACATGTTTTACGGAACTTATCATCCCTTAAAGCATACCTAACAATTTTCGTATGATGGCTTCTTTATAATTAATCAGTCTACACAAGTATCACATGAGTGTCATTATTAAACTAAACTTACTTTACTTTCTGGTTGACATGACATTGGATGATTACCAAATATGGTGGGTACTACGTCAGAATGTAATCACTTATGGGTACGCCCTTGCCTGAAACAACAGCTTAAAAATGTGCGGAGCATATTTTTGAATACTTTTTAGGGCACCAGTCGTCTGCCTTTTTGATATTTTTGACCCATATTAGCCTTTGTTCAGTGTCCTGTGGAAACCTGTTGGAAATTAAAAACATCGATTCATTTTCTGAGTTGGCTATCAATAGATTTATCGATATCACGATCGATCGCTTAAGTACAACACTATGCAATACAAATATTTGAATCCCACTATTTATAATTACATTACGAATGCAAATACGAATGGTTAATTCACAAAGCTACACACATGTATCCGGCAACAAATATTGAATAAGATTTTCAGTTACTTTTACCTTAATAAGGTTCGAAATTTTAAAATTCAAGTCAAAACTAAATTACCGGTGAAACGTAATGTCTTTATTTTGTTCATTCAGGTAACCCTGGCGGTTTTTACACCATGGAACCACACAAGTCATCACTTTTATCACATTCCGTGCACTTATCGAACAGAAATATACATGAAAAGCTTTATTTTAATCACTTTTACTATTTGCGGTTTAGGTGCACTAGTATAGCCAAACAAAGATCGTTGACAGGCATTGCTGGCGTCACCCACAGATATAATAGACTCGGTCTATTAAATTAATAAGTCTATGAAAGATACCCACCATCTTTGAGTTTGGCACATTAAAGAGTTTGCGTAGATATGCAAACCTATCTTGATGTGCCAAACTCCATATTTGTAGTTATAAAAAGTAACCGTGATTGCGATTACAATTTGTATTTAGTAACCTAAATGTTTAACTACTTTTACGATTATTTTATAAAATCTAAAATCTTGATTACTAACTACAAAATGTAACCGAAGTTAGTAATCTGTAGTTAGGTTACGTTTTGCCCTACACTGGTACATGGTTATGGTGTGATGGGGTAAAATTCGAAAAATATCAATATAATTTTATTATTTATGTTCATTTCTGGTTCTAGAGATTCCAAATCTAGCGCTTAGGTAGGTTCTTTGAGGGTGTAGGGGTGCTTTAAAAAAGTTTAGTCAAAATCCACTCATTAGAGGGTGCAATGGGGGTCTAAAGTTTGTACGGGGAAACTTGACTATTAAACTGTTTTATCCGAAACTTCACAGGAGTATTCCCAAACATAAATGACTAAGGACATGTATTAGGGTTTTTTGAGAATTCAACTCTTGAAAGTGGTAAAAAAGTTAAACAGTAAAAAAACAACATGGTTATCGTTTCTATAGTCTATCGTGTCGCTGTACCGAGGTGTATGTGAAATACCATCTCCTCTGTTATGGTCTCATATACGGGCTTGCGTGTTATGAGAGGGGTATCGTTTTTGTGTTTATTTCTGATTCAAAAAATTCTAAATATAGCATGTTAACCAACGTTAATAACCTTTAAAGTTTTCCTGAGTTTTTACGCGATAGTACCTAATCAAAAGTACATATAATATACCTGTGTATCCAGGGTGTTTTTTATAAAGTCAAAACAGCCGTCATCATAAAAAACAGTAGTCACCATAAATTTCGTCATTTTTGATCCAATTGTGTAAATCGATGTATCGGGATCCCAGAGGTTCTTATTAACAAACTGCAAAAAAGGCTGCCTATTCAATTTCCGTTTCGATATTGTCCGTCATAAAAATCGGTGGTAATCTGAAGTTCTGACTGATCTGTTCATCATAATGAAGCAGAAGTCAAATTTGCAAGAAACGGTAACAATATTAACTTACTTCAAATGTTAATCAGCTCGGCTGATTAAGGTCATCTTTGTAAGGCCTGGAAAACGACAAATTATAGTTTATCATCAAAACACAACAATCACCTATGTGAGTGTGTATGTAAACTTTTAATGATAAAAAACTTTGTCGGTTACCAGATGGTAAAGATGACCATAATATGATAGCGGATTTTGATAATAATCGATATCTGAAATGTCAAAACGTTTCAAGTAATGAATTTGAGGTCAAATTTTAACAAAATGGTCGGCACCTTGAATTTATTTAGTTTTAATCCAACTTTAATAAAAATTGGTATCTTAGGATCCAAGTGGGTTTTTCATAACGATTTTGAGGTAGGTACAAAAAGTGAGAAGCTATCACATCTAAAATTTCTAGAACTTTGATTTAATATTGATAAAAAATTATACCGAGAAGATGAAAAGTTCTTCATATGGAATTTGAAGTTAAAATTGCAAGAAAAGTTCGCCATCTTGAATTTAGGTCTTAAGTTTAATACGACCGTGATAAAAATTGATAGAACGCGGCCGAACCGCGGGTTAAAGCACCATCCGCCACACTTAAATCGGTTAAGGCAAACGCGGGAAAACATTAACACGCAGTGAATAGATATTAGAACGCGGGCGAAGCCGCGGGTAACTGCTAGTATTATTATAAACAAAACATACTTTTTTTATTACGTATTTTAATTCCAATCAACAGTCTTCAGTCCACGACGCCTGAACCCAGGATTCTATTTAATTAAATGTGACGTAATTATAAATTATAACTAGGCCACGCTTCGTTAACTAATTTCTGTGCTTTTTGCACTTTTGTAGTTGTATGAGACTTCTTTTAAAATCGAACTTTGGTGAACAATCAACGATAAAACAAATATTAACTCGCAACTCATATCGTCAATAGTGTCGTCACGAAACTAAAGATTGACTGAAGAAATGTAGACTAGAAAATAGCGTACGGTGATTCTCTTGATTAAGCGGTTATTCCCTTTCCTAAACTTATTGATTATTTGTTGGAATCCCCGAAAATGTTAAAAATCCTGACGAACATTTTGAACGACGACCTTTTTTACTTTTCGGGGATTTCCACAAAATAATGTATAAGTTTATGTAGGAGAATAACCGCCCGATAAGGGGAATCACCGTGCGCTATTTTTTTGTCAAAATTTCTGTTTGTTTTCTTTGTTTGTAGGCAACTTGTGGGTTGCCACATATGTATAAAATTTAATAACTACTGCTGACATAATCACCATCTTGACCCGCCCCTCCCCTTTGTCAGCAAAAGTAAGTAAAGCAGAGACCCCCCCACCCCCAACAGTGCTTACGTAATAATTGAATGACCCCTAAAGCCGCGTTTTTACTTAGTGTTCTGAGCGAGCTGTTCGTTCTTGGGCAGATAAAAACATATTTCACATAGCAAAATGTTCGTTCGTCAGCCCACGAACAAGCGAATGCTCGCTCAGAACAGTAACTGAAAACGCGGCTTAACTCCAGACCTAGCAAAGATTATGCATTTCTTAGGCACGATAAGCGCTTAGTAATAAATGTATGAGAATGACAGATTCGAACGAAAAGTCACGTGATCATTTCCATATAATGTTGTGGTCACGTGACGTATCGCTTGTCGTATACGATTGCAGAATGGAATCTTGTCTAGGCCAGTTGCGCGTGACTCTGGGTCCTTCGCATAATTATCCTAGGTCCCATTAGCGGTCTTTTTATTTTCGTTTTTATGTTTTTTTTTTATTTAAGAAAAACATTTTAATATTTGTTGGCATTTTTCGTACAAATTCTGACTAGACTAGTCCTAGTCCCACGTCTACAGCACTGGAGTGGCCGAGTGATTTAGGAATCAGCTACGAAAGCTGAGGGCTTGGGTTCGATCCCCAGTCCGACGTTAGTAAACCAGGTATTTTTTCTTTCGTACAGTCAGCAGCAGATATTGCTTATGCCGCGGTCACGACATTGGTCTAAGGCTTAGCGGAAAACCATACGTGCGAGAAGGAGTACCCATATGGGCATTCCGCTTTAACTCATGGATTCGCTCCCCGCTGGTCGCCTTAGACCAATGTCGTGGCCGGGCCTTTAGTGGAGAGACACTTATAGTCTTAGCAATAAGGTCGTGCCAAGTTCATTTTGAACACCCTGATGCCCGCTTAGCAATATCTGCTACTGATTGTACAAACAGAAACACTGTTAACTGTACAACTGTGGGCCTTATTACAAATGGTATCAGGTCTACCGATGTATAGCTAGCAGTGTGGGCGATGGTATATGATGGTATATAAGGACAATGCGGGTCTATCAGGAACGTCCGTCTACCAACTGATTTACCGCCCCTAACTCAACAATATAATACGCATATGACGGACTTTCCATACAATTAAAATATGCCGAACTTACCCACACTTTATCTAATACGTTGTTTTATTTCCAGCTGAAGTGTCCAATCTAAAACAAGCCCTATCCAAAGTGAGGCAAGACACAGAATCCAGCTACAGGGCGGAGTTAGACGAGCTAAAAGAGAAATACAATGAGAAAGTGACAGACATGCTCGAGCATATCAGGAACTTGGACATAGAGTTGGTTGAGAAAGGATTGTTGTTGAGCAAAACCCTAAGGTAATTTGAAAGAAATCAGTTATTCAGTTGTTTTACGGGTCCTACAGCGTACAGACTGTCAACTAAGTGACACATCCATCACATGCGACTTTCTATACAGATACCTATTTACATGTCGAATAACATCGTAAAGCTGAATTTCCACATGCAAGTTACTACTGCGTTTTGAGATACAACTAAGCACACATCAACATGTCATGTAAACACACGGGGAATTTGAAATTAGAGTTCTTTTTTCGTACAAACAGCAACACTCCTAACGGACCATTAAAGACAGAGCAGAGAGAAAATGAAAGAGATAAATATAGTTATATTATGTCAACTTCAAATTAAATAAAACACGGGAATGTTGATCGTTCGCACTGTTCGCAACTTGGTCGAATAATACAAATCGGGTTCCGAAATCTTATGAGACTAGTATCACGACTTCGGCCGAACTCTGCTGACCAATGGGGCAGGCATTGCTACGGTTAACCAATGATCGCTCGCGGTTTCTTCAGAAGGTGACATTACCATGGTTACGTAATAACAAAAACGTTTAACCAATGATTGATCACGATTTTTCCGGAAGCTGACGTTACTATAGTTACGTTATATATAACATCCGCTTTAGTTCTGGAGACGTCAATCTAACTTCAGAGCCGGTAATTTGACTGCTAAGCTGCTATATAGAAATTTTCGTTCATTTTCCTTTCAACGGCTGTCACTGTCAGACATTTTTTCAAAGTTACAATTTCAGCCAGAAACTATCAAGTCTCTATTAAACATTTGTATGGCTACTGACAGCTTAAAGGATTATAGGTAGACTGTCAAACGTCTATCTACCATATTTCCACAAAGGTTACATAAGTATTCAACTAACGTCAACTAAGAGATGTGATGAATTATAATAAAGACAGCAATAGCATTTGTCTCTGTCAATGAAAAAAAAAATTTATAGTTGAATTATCGAGAAGATGGAATTGCATTTGTAGTGGTGTTACTAAAGCAACACTTTTAAAGTGAACCTTGTGTCTTTACGATTAGGTTTACTATTAGTTGAATAATGCCAATACATGAGTCGATAAAACACACACAATAGCACACAATACATTGTAAATACGCGATACCACTACATATGCAATTCCATCTTCTCGATAATTCAACTATAACATTGCCCGATAACATGGCTATTTGTAAAAATATCTTGACTTGGAAAAATACCTCGCCTATTAATGTCAGATAAATCATGAAATCCGATCTGAAGAAACCGTGATTAAATTACTAAACGGTTTTAGACAAATCTATGAAGAACTGTCGTTATCCAGTTTCCACAAGGAACAACGACATCTAGCGTCTAATCATGGCCGATAGCTAATTCTTAATTTTCGTAGACGAAGGAATTTTTATTATGTCAACTAGTTTTCAAATACTGAAATTTTGACGCAACAAATATTCGATGACATAATATCATCGGGGACCATCGGAAATGTCGCGATCGTGCCTACTAACGAAAAATACCGAACCCATAATATTACACGACCAAATTGCATCCTTTGCCAAGTGGCTCAACATTCCTATGTAACTGACATGTGACTGTAAGTGTGATTCTCTTTCATGCAATATTTCCAATTTCTGAAGTGTGTACCCAGCTGTGTTGCTGTTTGTACTGACAGCATACCCAATTACAACTGTGAGATTGACCAAAAAGTTGTTCCACCAAAATTTGCTTCAAAGTATTTCATTTCATTGTGTGTAATAATCATTCACCTCAACTCTGGTGAAATTTCCTATAAGAGCGGGTAGCAAATAGCTGCATCTCTTTCTCGTATTAAGTTTATTTCAAAACTTGCATGTGTAAATCTGGTTTAACACCCGACATTATACAAATCGCATGCTACTTGTATCCATTTACATATCCGTGGGCCTACGGTAGACCGCCTACCGCTAACTTCAAAGTTCGCAAATTTCGAACATTTGTATTTGTCACTTCAACAAAGGCGTCATTAGTGTGACAGAAACGGATGCTCCAAATTTGCAATTTTCGAAGTTCGCGATAGACCTCTACACGATGATTCTTAATCCGTGATCAGGAACCATTTTTTCTAACTCAGTAATTGATGGGGATTACGTTAAAGTAGTAATTACGTGAAAACAAATTGATGTATTTTTTAATCATGTTTTAATTTTGAATTAAATTTTATCCTAAAATCCTTGTCACTGTACTACCCTATCGGATTTAATGAGGTTGTATTGTAATCTCTTTACAAAGTTATTAGCAAATGTCAATTTATGAGTAAACCTTGCCCATGACATTGTCAATTACTCTTGTCATACGCATAATAAACAAAAGTCATGGGTCACGGATATTGAATGAGAAAATTATAATTATTCACCAAAAATCATGCCTCCACCACATCCGTACTCAAACATACAGCGTTACGATACTGTACGTTTGTCAATACAAACGAATAGCACAAGGCGAACCCAACAGTTATTTCACGGACTTCATCCAAACCATTCCGATCCCCGGACACAATTTAATAAATCGCATGCACCAAAAATCTTCGCGACTTCGGACAATTTACAGTGCCACAACATGCTCGAGCACCTGGACGACCTCGTCATCATCCTGACGATCTGGATCAACAAATCTTAAGATTCTTTGCTGAAGAATATTTCGAGTGAATCAATCAAATCACAGGAACAATCAAGCGGATCTGTGTCAAGAACAACGATGGACATTTTGAACACTTGTTAAATTATGTTTATAACAATGTTTTTTGATTTAGTTGGTCAGGTATGCAGTTGTTTTGTTTTTATTTACTTATTAAATTGTACTGTTTGAAAACAAATTGCTTTAATTCCTCAAGATTTAACAAGTTTAGGTAATGCACGTTAACATAATCTCCTATCAATTATGTTCGTTGTTATCAATGTCGCACTGATAAGATAATGAGTAGATAGAAGTCTTTATTGACATAAGATCCGTCAAATTCCCTTTTCCCGCCATACTGATGGCACTTGACGTATCGTAGTTAAACTTTATACTGTAGGATGACCATGTATTAAGTGGTAATTTGTTTTAATTACGTTTTCACTTTTAATTAATTAAACAGTGAAGAAATAACTTGAGACCTCGCCGAATAAGTTTAATTTTGGATAAATTTTAATGTTTTTCTACTCCTGATCACGGATTAAGAATCATCGTGTATAGATATAGATACTGTGTATAGTACCTATATTCTGTACAATAAATACATATATTTGATACCTACACATATTATGTATAGGTATTAAATATACACGGTGCTCGCGAGCATTCCGAAAGATTTTAACTATGCATTCTAGACATCAAAATAAACAAAAAATATTATAAGACCTAATGTCAATTCCACCAAAAAAAAATTTTTTTTTATTTTTTTTTTTAGTCTTTTTGAATACTTTTTAACATTTCCAGTACTTTTTATCATAACAACAATTTGTTGAAATTATTTACTTCAACTGTTTTTTTTGTGACAGGTTTTTTCGTCAAGTCTATTCTTATTTTTTGGTTATCAGGCAAAAGGTATGGTAATA